>CM046945.1:102389703-102549052 GCA_025698515.1 Gossypium sturtianum | reverse complement strand
TACCTCCAATACGAGAAGTTGAATTTGGTATTGATTTGTTACCGGGAACAACTCCTATTTTGACAGCTCCGTATAGAATGGCGCCAACAGAGTTGAAAGAGTTAAAGTCAAAGTTGTAAGAATTGACCGATAAAGGATTTGCACGACCGAGTTTCTCACCTTGGGGTGCTCCTGTTCTATTTGTGAAAAAGAAAGATGGCACGATGAGAATGTGCATTGATTATCATCAGTTGAAGAAAGTGACAATAAAGAACAAATATCCTCTACCGAGAATTGATGATTTGTTTGATCAACTTAAAGGAGCCACTGTGTTTTCAAAGATAGATATGAGATTGGGATACTACCAGTTGAGAGTAAAAGATTCAGATATTCCAAAAAATGCTTTCAGAATGAGGTACGGGAATTATGGGTTTTTAGTTATGCCATTTGGACTAACAAATGCTCCTACTATTTTTATGGATCTGATGAACAAAATTTTCAGACCGTACCTAGATCGATTTGTTGTATTCATTGACGACATTTTGATTTATTCTCAAGATGAAACTGAACATGCTGAACATCTAAGAATTGTGTTGCAAACTCTGCGAGATAAGAAATTGTATGCAAAATTTAGTAAATGTGAATTCTGGTTGCGAGATGTTGGTTTTTTGGGACATATTGTATCAGCCTCTGGAATACGAGTTGATCCGAGTAAGATTTATGCTATTCTGGAATGGAAACCTTCGAAGAATGTGTCCAAGTTCGCAGTCAGGACTTCTTTGGTTATTATCGACGGTTTGTAAAAGGCTTTTTGATGATAGCTACTCCATTGACTAGATTGCTTCAGAAAGATGTGAGATTTGAATGGTCCGATAAATGTCAGAAAAGCTTTGATCAGTTGAAAACTTTGTTGACTGAAACTCCAGTTTTGGTACAACCAGAATCGAGTAAAGAATTCGTGATATATAGTGATGCTTCGTTGAATGGTCTGGGATGTGTTTTGATGCAGGAAGGCAAAGTTATAGCTTATGCCTCAAAGACAACTAAAGTCACATGAAAAGAATTATCTGACACACGATCTTGAACTAGTTGTGATTGTGTTTGCATTAAAGATTTGGCGCCATTATCTTTTTGGTGAGAAATGCCACGTGTTTTCAGAACATAAAAGTTTGAAGTACCTGATGACTCAGAAAGACTTGAACCTGCGATAGAGAAGATGGTTAGAGCTGTTGAAAGACTACGAGCTTGTGATAGACTACCATCCGGGTAAGGCAAATGTAGTTCTTGACGCTTTAAGCCAGAAATCACTGTTTGTATTACGTGCTATGAATGATCATTTAGATTTATTTGATGATGGTTCGGTTTTAGCTGAATTGAAAGCGAAACCATTGTTTTTACAACAAATATGTGATGCTTAAAAAGTTGATAATGAATTGCTAATGAAACGAGCTCAGTGTGATTTAAACTCTGATTCTAAATTTAGAGTTGATGATGATGATTATTTGAGATTTCGAGATCGAATTTGCGTTCCGAGAAATTCAGGATTGATTCAGTTAATTTTGAAAGAAGCACATAACAGTCGCCTATCTGTTCATCCGGGTAGTACAAAAATGTACCATGATTTGAAGCAACACTATTGGTGGTCTGGTATGAAAAGAGATATCTCTGATTATGTGTCAAAGTGTTTAGTCTGTTAGCAAGTTAAAGATGAACATCAGGTTCCATCTGGTTTGTTACAACTGTTTATGATTCTTGAATGGAAATGGGACAGAGTGACAATGGATTTTGTCTCAGGTTTGCCTTTAACCCCGAGAAAGAAAGATGCAATTTGGTTTGTGGTTGATCGATTGATGAAAATAGCTCATTTTATTCCAATACGATCTGATTACTCACTTGATAAGTTAGCTGAGCTTTACATTTATGAGATTATGAGATTGCATGGGGTGCCACTGTCTATTGTGTCAGATAGAGATCCGAGATTTACTTCACGGTTCTAGAAGAAACTACAAGAAGCCCTAGGTACTAAATTTCATTTCGGTACAGCTTTTCACTTGCAAACGGATGGTCAATCTGAGCGAATCATTCAGATACTCGAAGATGTGTTGAGATGATGCATTCTTGAGTTTAATGGGTCGTGGGAACAATATCTGCCATTGATTGGATTTGCATACAATAATAGTTTTCAGTCGAGCATCAAAATGGCACCTTATGAAGCTTTGTACGGACGTAAATGTCGGACACCTCTGTATTGGACTGAGCTCAGTGAGAATAAGATACACGGGGTCGATTTGATTAAAGAAACTGAGCAGAAAGTGAAAGTGATCCGTGATAGTCTAAAAGCCGCGTCAGATCGTCAGAAATCTTATGCAGACTTGAAACGAAAAGATATTGAATTTGAGATTGGAGACAAAGTGTTCTTGAAAGTGTCTCCGTGGAAGAAAGTACTCCGATTCGGATGTAAAGGCAAATTGAGTCTGAGGTTTACTAGGCCATATGAGATCATTGAACGAGTTGGATCTGTCGCATATCGATTGTTGTTGCCACCAGAATTAGAAAATATTTATAATGTGTTTCACGTGTCAATGCTTCGTCGATACAGATCTGATCCATCACATGTGATATCTCCATTAGAGATTGAAATTCGATCCGATATGACTTACGAGGAAGAACCGATTCGTATCTTGGCCCGTGAGATGAAAGAATTGAGAAATAAGAAAATTTCGTTAGTAAAAGTATTGTGGCATCAACATGGAGTGGAAGAGGCTACGTGGGAGCTTGAAGATGTAATGAGATAACAATATTCGAATCTGTTTAACGGTAAGATTTTTGGGGACGAAAATCCCTAAGGGAGGGATTGTAACAGTCAAGTTTAGACCCTAGTCAGAATAGTGGTTTCAAGACCACAAATCCGAGTCATAAAAATATTTTAATATTATTTTTTGTGTCTGTAGTATATTATTAAGCATGTGTGAAAGTTTCGTGAATTAATTTTGCTGTTTGTGTGCTTAATTTGAGAAAAGGACCTAATTGTGAAAGATGATAAATTAGCATGCCATATGTTAAAAGCACCTATGAGTCATGTCTTTATAAATGTGAGGTCCTTATAATGCAATTGGACCATTTGAATTATGGATGGACATTAATGCCATATGTTAGTGGAAAATGAATGATAATAAAAAGGTTAAAAATGGAATTTGTTAATTAAGTTAATGTATAATAAAACAAAAGCTTAAATTAATGCTCATCTTTTGTGTTCTTCACCGAAAATTGAAAAGCAAAATAAGGTTTGAAGCATTTGAACATTCGGCCATGGTCTAAGCATAAATCGGGTATGTGTTTTTGATCGATTTTTGATAATTTCTACATTTTTGTAATTGTTGCTTCGTGTTATTCAAAACCCATGCTTCAATTTTGTGAATTGATGAAGATTTTGAAAAGTGCCATGGATGAATTCATGAGTTTTGTGATGTTTGATGATGAAATATGAAATATATGTGTTAGATTAACATGTTTTGTCTTTGGAGTTTTGGTGATTTTGAGTAATTTGGACTTAATTGAGAAAATAAGATTTTGAGGGACTAAAATGTGAAATAAATAAAATGTATGGACTTGTATGATTATAGTGAACATTCGGCTAAGCATGGGTATAAGCAAATTATGTGTATTTTATGATTTTGTGAAATAAGGACTAAAATGTCAAAATGTGAAAATGTGAGGGCTAATTTGTAAATTTCCCTAAATATGTGTTTTTGGATTGAATTGAATAATTTGGTGAATAAATGGATTAAATTTGAATATATATATAGAACAAGAACCGAAGAAAACGAATATAGATCGCGAAAAGTCGAAAGTGATCGAATAGTCGAGTCCATACGTTATTCGAATCCGAGGTAAGTCTATATACAAATAAATGTATTTATGTCAATTTATGCATGTATATATGAAATCTAATTGTGATGAATGTGTATGAGTTGACATATACATGAAATCCTAGGAATGTATCGACAATGTAACAATGTCCGAGAAGTCCCGTATTAACCTAGGAATAGAAAGGATTACATATGTCATGACATAGGTTTCTGATATGTGATATCGTGTATGACCACGTCTGGGACGTTGGCATCGATTTGAGATTTACGTGTAAGACCATGTCTGGGACATTGGCATCGTATTTGATTCGTGTAAGACCCTGTCTGGGACAGTGGCATCGATATCTGAGTACATGTAAGACCACGTCTGGGACGTTGGCATTATACGACTATTCCGAGCATTCTGAGTATCCTATTGGATTTCGAATGGTTCAACGGGCAATTTCGAGAAACAAAAGACAAGGTGAAATGTATATTCGTTTCAGGTATGTTTGATGTGTATGGTTGGTATAAGCATGAAAGGTGAGTATATGTACCTAGATGCAATGAATGAAATGTGATATATGTATGTTTGAGATATGAGTAAAAGAGATGTTTGAGTTATGTTATGTGGGTAAGCAATGGTAACTCAATTGAGCCAAAGAGAAATCTATATGTTTGAAATGATTATATGGTATTGAATTGGATTGGCTATGCTTATATATGGTTATATGATAAGTTTATTTGTATATGGCTTACTAAGCTTTTGGAAAGCTTACTTTGTGTGTGTTTGCTCTGTTTTATAGATCGTCTAAGCTACTGAAAGGCTCGGGGATCGTCGAGGATCGTCATCACACTACTCAAATCACCTTTTGGTACCTTTTGAATGTGTATATATTAAGTATGGCATGTATAGTCTAGTTGATATGGTTATGTTTTGAAAGGGTGTATAGTTAGCCATGTGATTTGGCTAGATAATGACATTATATGAATGAACAATCATGTCTTATGATGCTTAGTTTTGGTATGGTTTGTTGGCTAGTGAAATGGTCATAATAATGGTAAGCTTATTGATGCAAAGCAAGCATATATTTGATGAATGGTTGTTATAATGAAATGGTAAGTGTGTGGATGGATATTATCTAGAAATGTTGTGATTGGATTGTGTTAAATGGCATATAAGTTGGTGTGATTGTTAAGCTCACAAATGGTTAGAAATGATGATCATTTTGGTATGTATTGGTTGTCCTTGATGCTTGGATTGTTGCTTAATTGTTCTTGTAGGGATGACCCAAAGTGTGGGTGGCATTTTGGCCTTGCAAATGACCTATAATTGCCCACACGGTTGAGCACACGGGCATGTGGCTCGACCGTGTCCCTCGTGGTTGTATTTCAAAACAAGTCAGACTCGACCACGGGCTAGACACACGGGCGTGTGACTGGCTGTGTGGTGTAAGTCAGTAGCGACCATGGGTGAGGTACACGGGCATGTCCATGGCCGTGTGGACAAGTCAGTATGTATGCCCTGTTTTGACACGGCTTAGACACACGGACGTGTCTGAGTCCGTGGGAGGCACACGGCCTGCCCACACGGGCGTGTGACCTCTGTAACTTAGAAAATTTTTAAAATTTTTGAGAATCTCCGTATATGTTCGGTTTAGTCCCGGCCCTATTCTAAGGCATGTTTAAGGTCTCGTAGACCTATTTAAAAGACACTTTGCTTTGTTTGTTTGAATCATGCTATGACATGTCTGTAAAAGATTCCGAATTGTTCGGTAACGCCTTTAACCCTAGACCGGCGATGATTACGGGTTAGGGGTGTTACACTTTTTAAATACTAAATTCATACAGATATATGAATGGGTTGATCCAGGATCTATCAATGCAACTATATCAGTATCAAAAAGAGAAAAAGTACCGGTAATAATGTCTGGCGATGATGCCTCCTCCCGTGCACGGATAGCATAAGCTCGGGCAGGTGCGCGTGCCTCAGATCTCACAGAAGAATCTCTCGTAGCACCTCGGTTACCGCTCGTATTTCCAGTGTTTCGGGGTGGTCTCCCTCTAGTAGCCGTATTACTCACTTTCACTGGTTGATCTCTTTTAGCTATAGACTTTTCTTGATAGCCCCGGAGATAATGATCAAGAGATCCACATCTAAAACAAGCTCCGCTCACTATTCTACATTCACCATAATGTTGCTTGTTGCAATGCTTACATTCAGGTACAACATTTCTAACACTACCCGTATTGGCAACAGATGTCGTATGAGGTTTAGAGCTGAAATTTTTTGCATCTCTTTATCTGATCGAAATCCCTACAGAAGCAGTAGAACGAGGATGATATTCTTTAGATTTGTTTGATGCTGACTGATGTGATTTGCCTGCAAATCTTTTTCTAAAGTCTCTAGCCTCAAAATCGACTTTTCTTTTCTCTTTGCTAAGCTCTTGACTTTATGTGCTCACAAATAGAACAACGAACTCTTTCAACTCAAGAATCCCCACTAATAGTCTGATTTCTTCATTTAACCCATCTTCAAACCTTTTACACATTATAGCCTCAGAAGAAACATATTCACGAGCATATTTGCTGAGTCGTACAAACTCTCTTTAGTATTTCGTTACCGACATACGGCCCTGTTTCAATTCAAGAATTTTCTTTCTTTTCTGATCAATGAACCTTTGGCTGATGTATTTCTTTCTGAATTCAACTTGAAGGAATTCCCAAGTAACTCTTTCTCGAGGAACTACAGATATCAAAGTATTCCACCACTGATACGCAATGTCTCTCAACAGTGATACAACACATTTTAAACATTCTTCAGGTGTGCAAGACAGTTCGTCAAATACCCAAATCGTGTTCTCAAGCCAAAACTCGGCTCTCTCAAGATCATCGCTAAAAGTAGCTCTGAAGTCTCCAGCTCCGTGTTTCCGTATCTTATCAATAGGTGGCTTATTCAATCGCAAAGGATCCATACCTTGAGGAACTACAGGGCTCGGTTGGGGAATAGGTGGGGGTGGAGGTTGTTGACCAGCTGGGTTCGTACGAATGTATTGTGTGAACCATTCGTTCATCATTTGGAAGAAGGCTTCTTTAGCCTCTCCTCTTTGGCTACTCGTTACGGGTCTAGAGTCGATGGCGTTGTCCCTTGCGCGGGAGCAGGCGCGTTACTCTCGACCTCATCAACTATGGCTCGATCAAGATCCATTTACTATATAAAAATACATTTAAAAACGTCAGGAGTCATCACACTATCACAATTTATATATATGGCATGTATAGCTAGACTCACATACGCTATGTTAGTCCTAGAATCGACTAAACTGTAGCTCTGATACCAATAAATGTAACACCCTTCACCCATATCCAATGCCGAAATAGGGTTGCGGAGTATTACCGGAGTTCTAACACATATAACTATACTTTTGTCAATCATTTGATAAATTTAAACAATAATTATTCAATCTCAATCATTTTGTCCCTTATAATAGCCTTCGAGGCCTTAAACATGCTTTAGGAGCGATTCGGGACTAAACCGAAAACTTATAAAAGTTTTGGAAACTTAAAAAAAAATTCAAACATACAGGGGTTACACGCCTGTGTGAACAGGCCGTGTGCCTCACACGACTACAGACACGCCCGTGTCTTAGGCCGTGTGGAAACAGGGCATACATACTGACTTGGGTTACACGGCCGACCACAGGCCCATGTGTCTAGCCCGTGTGCCCTTTGAAATGGCCACACACGCCCGTGTGCCAGGCCGTGTACTAGACCATGCCAAACCTGTAGGGTATACTGACTTATGCAACACGGCCAAGTCACACGCCCGTGTGCTAGGCCGTGTGCCATTTAGGGGTATATCGTTGGTGACACATGACCAATCACACGCTCGTGTGTGAGGCCATGTGGAGCATACTGACTTCAATTTAATTTCAACACTAGGGGACACACGGCCGTGCAACATGACCGTGTATCGCACACGGCTGAGACACATGCCCGTGTCTCTGCCCGTGTGGACAAAAATAGGCCATTTGTATAGCTATTTTGCCACCCTATTTTTACTTGCATATACAAGCATAAATTGCAACATTTCACAACTCAATTCGCAGGCAACCCATGACATATCAAACACATTTTATACCATTTCAACATAGCATTCAAATACCTAAATAATATCATGCATTTTCCATTCATGCGACTAATTCAAATCAAGTCATCAATTGTATATTTCCATTCCATCTACTAGTTGCCAAAACATACCATATTTATAAACTCATACATAACCAAAACATTATACCAAATTAAGCCAAATCACATGGCTTAAACTTATACCATAACATGTACCAAAATTACTAGTTCAAGTAACCATAACTATCATCTTATAACTAGCCTATACATGCCATATTTACATATATCCACAAATTCAAAAGAACCAATCGACAACTGGATAGTGTGATGCGTAACTCCAACTTTATCTGAATCGAGCGAGCTATCGAACCTCTATAATACACGCAAAAGAAACAGAGTAAGCTTTATAGCTTAGTAAGCCCGTATAATTTAGAAATAATCTTACCATTTGTTATAAAATCAAACCATTAACCAAAATAAATCAAATTCACTTGCCAAATGCCTAAACACAAGCATTCATCAATGTGTTAGTCTCATAAATACATATATTCAACCTTTATCCCAATTTCATACTAAATTCATGTAACATATAAAACACATGTGACAATTCATTCACATTCATATAATCAACAATCCATAATATAAACAGTAATTCATTCGACAACAGTAACTCATTCGTATAAACAGTACTTCATCCGTATAAACAAAATTTATGCTCGTTGAACCTATTAGAACTTCAAAGGATACTCGGGTGATATACATCAGTAATCCGTCAATTCATTATCATTTTCGCTCTTTTGAGCTATGATCAGTAAGCTCCTCCTGAGCTGATTGTAACACCCCATACCCGAGTCTGAGGCTTAGACCGGATACGAGAGTTACTATGCTTGAACTTGCATAATCAAGTACTTACAGGCTATAAAATTTTGTTCCGAATTAAGAACTTATCTTTCTTAATCAACTTGTACTTTTCATGGGCTTACGAGGCCTTAAACTCATGTCCGTAAACTTTCGGAACTCAATCGAAAACTTTTCATTGAAACAGGGGTCACACGCCCATGTGAGTTGGGACACGCCCGTGTAAACCTGAGACACGCCCATGTCTCCTAACCGTGCTTAAAACTCGAGCTTACTGCCAAACTTCACACGACCATGGCACGCCCGTGGTCCTGGCCCATGTGAAAAACCTTAGTATTTTGACTTATAACACACGGCCATGGCACGCCCGTGGACTTAGACCGTGTACTTTAACTTGATATTCTGACTTAAGGTGCAATGGTGTAGGGTACGCACGGCTTAGACACACGCCCGTGTGTCCGACCGTGTGGGCACTTAGAGGATATTTACCAAGCCAATTGCCACCCTGAAATCAAGAGCAAATTCATACTATCTCAACAACTCAAATCACTACAACTTTAATGAACAATATAACATGCTCCATTGATATCAATAACATACATACTTAGTCAATCTTGGCCAATCATTTAGCCATTTACAAAAGAATAATAATAAACTTGATAGCCCATGCTTTTCCCCTTTCTAAGACATATACTCAAAATGAAATGTTTCCTATACATGCCATACTTAAATAAACAACTTGGCTATACCAAAATAGCGATTGATAGTGTGATTCGAGCTCCGACTTCAACGATCCACAAGTTAGCTTGGCGGGACTACATAGAAAGAAATAATAAAAGACGTAAGCATTTAGCTTAGTAAGTTTGCATAATGCACATAGCAACATACTTGCTTAATATAAACCATTTGACATAAACAATGGCATCATAAATTTCAGCTATAAAGCTTACTTACTCATACTTGATTCTTACATAACTCATGAAACTTACTAGTCTCATACTTGATAGGCAAACAAAGTACCTGTATCACTAGATCACATTGATCAGCATACTTGAACATAATACTCATAATTTCTAATTCATCATTCATAACATGAATAATATTCTTTATCACTTTATAATAACCTTACTTACTTAGCTTTCTTGTTATCTCTTTGGAGCTTAACTCTTAGCTTTCTTGTTATCTCTTTGGAGCTTAACTCATTTGCCCGATGAATTAATATGAATAACCGAGGATACTAAATCTCATCTAAATTTCGAGGCCATGACTTAACATGGACTTATACGAAGTCTTTCTTGTTCTCACCAATTCCATGCCTTAACTTGGACTTATATGGGATCTCTTTCTCTTGATAACTTTTCAATGCCAAGCTTGCCTTGGTCTTACATGATAACTTGTTCAATGCCAAGCCTGCCTTGGACTTACATGATAACTTACTCAATGCCAAGCTTGCCTTGGACTTACATGATATCTTATTCAATGCCAAGCTTGCCTTGGACTTACATGATATCTTATTCAACGCCAAGCTTGCCTTGGACTTACATGATATCTTTCTTGCTTGCCGATGCCGTGCCTCGACTTGGTCTTATACGGACTTTCTTGTTTCATGTGGTAGATCAAGTATCCTAAGTTATTCAACTTCAATCGGGGCTTTCTCATGCTTGATCTCATTAATTTCTTTGTTTAACATCACATTAAACGTTTTTCATAATAACATTGTACATTATACTAAGCAATTCAATGATATAAATCATAAAGCTTAGAAATAATACAAACTTACCTCAATATACAAAATGTAGCTAGGTATGCAATTTAGTCCTCGACCTTGTTCTTGCCTCGGTTTCGATCCGGGCTTCGTTTTTCTTGATCTATAGTCATAAATAGATCATTTAATATTCACATTGACTAAATTGACCTTGTACTCATACTTGGGAAAATTACTATTTTGCCCCTATACTTTCTCATATTTGCACTTTTGCCCCAAGGCTCGTAAAATAATTTTCATTCAACTTTCTTAGACTACATGCTTAGCTGATTCATTTTCTCTACTATAGCAATCATCAATTCTCATTATTTCTAGTAGGTATGACTAATTTCATAACTATTACAAACTAGTCCATACTATCATATTTCATGAAATTCATTAAGGAAAAGATGTTTATCTAACATCAAACTCTCATAATCTTCCATAAAAAATAATTTAACAAGCATGTCATTCATAGATGAAATTTTTGAACATGCGTCTTAGCTTATTTTATAGCTAAAAATAGCTAATTCATAATACGAGGACTTCAAAACACGAAGAATATTAAAAGCAGGGCTAAGATGAACTTACTAGCAAGCTTGAAAAAATGAAGAACCCTAGCTATGGAGTCTTCAAATTTTCGACAATGGGAGGAAGAAGATGAATGAAATTTTATCATCTTTTTCCTATTTTAATCACTTATTAGACAAATGACCAAAATGCCCTTCTCTTTAAAAATTTCTATTTTACTAACTCATGTCTATTTTTGTCCAAAATTTATAATTTGGGAAAATTGCTATTTAAGGACTCATAATTAATATTCTAAAGCTATTTCATACAAAATGCTTCTAGAAACTCACATTTTACAACTTTTGCAATTTGGTCCTTTTTGACCATTCAACTTCATTTTAGCAAAATTGCTTCATGAAACTTTCACACTAACATGCAAACATGGCATGAACCTTAAAAACTCATAAATTCACCTCGAATTCGTGGTCTCGCACCACTATTCCGACTAGGCCCTAAATCGGTCTATTTCAATTCTCCCCCCTTAGGGATTTTCGTCCTCGAAAATCTTACCAGTGAAAAGGTTTGGGTCTTTGGTTTCTCATACTCTCTTCTGGTTCCCATGTGGCTTCTTCTATTCCATGTCTTTGCCACAATACTTTCACTAAGGCAATACTTTTCTTTCTTAGTCGCTTCACTTCCAGAGCTAATATCTTGGTGGTTCTTCACCATAAGTCATGTCGGGATGAATCTCTACCTCTGACTGGGGAATTACATGCGAAGGATCTGATCGGTAGCATCTTAACATTGACACGTGAAACACATCATGTATCTTTTCTAACTCGATGGCAAAGCCAACTGTAAGCTCTGAGCCCAACTTTCTCGGTAATCTCATACGGTCCAATAAAACGTGGACTCAACTTGCCTTTTCGGCCAAATCTGAGAACTTTTCTCCAAGGTGACACTTTCAAGAAAACTTTATCTCCAACTTAATACTCTATCTCTTTTCTTTTTAAATCCGAGTAGGATTTCTGTCTGTCTGAAGTAGCTTTTAAGCACTCTCGTATCACTCTTACTTTCTCTTCAGCTTCTCTAACAAAATCAACCCTGTGAATTTGGTTTTCTTTGAGTTCAGTCCAAAATAAAGGCGTTCTACATTTACGCCCATATAAAGCCTCATAAGGCGCCATCCTCAAGCTCGACTGAAAACTATTATTGTAGGCAAATTCTACCAATGGGAGAAACCTTTCCCAATTGCCTCGGAACTCTGGAATACAACATCTGAGCATATCCTTGAGCACTTGAATTAACCTCTCTGATTGACCGTCAGTTTGAGGATGAAAAGCGGTACTAAAGTTTAACTTTGTACCCAAGGCCTCTTGTAACTTCTTCCAAAACCTGGATGTGAATCTCGGATCTCTATCCGATATGATTGACAAGGGAACTCCATGAAGTCTTACTATTTCTGAAACATACAAGTTTGCCAACTTGTCTAGTGAGTAATCAACTCGTACAGGTATAAAATGGGCTGACTTCATAAGTCTATCAACCACAACCCATACAGCATCTTTCTTGCTCAGAGACAACAGTAAACCCGTTAGAAAATCCATAGTAATACGGTCCCATTTCCACTCCGGAACTAAAATGGGTTGAAGCAAGCCTGAAGGTACTTGGTGTTCAGCTTTTACTTGTTGACAAATCATACATTTGGAAACAAATTCTGAAATGTCTCTCTTCATTTTTGGCCACCAATACTGTTGCTTCAAATCATTATACATTTTAGGACTACCCGGATGTACAGACAAACAACCGTTATGTGCCTCATGCAAAATTCTCTGAATAAGCTCCTCTTTTCTCGGTACACAAATTCTACCTTTAAACATCAAATATCCTTCAGAACTAATCCGAAAGTCAGATTCAACATCTGACTTGCACTGAGCTCTTTTGACTTGTAATTCACTATCTTCTTTCTGAGCCTCAGAAATCTCTTGGAGGAATACTGGTCTAGCTCTCAACTCAGCTATAATGGAACCATCATCAGATAAAATTATCCGTGAATTCATTGCTCTTAATGCAAATAAGGACTTTCTGCTTAAAGCATCAACGACAACATTCGCCTTTCCTGGATGGTAGTCAATGACTAACTCATAGTCTTTTATCAACTCTAACCATCTCCTTTGCCTTAAATTCAGCTCTTTCTGCGTCATCAAGTACTTCAGACTTTTGTGATCGGTGAAGATCCGACATCTCTCACCATATAGATGATGTCTCCATATCTTCAATGCGAAGACTATGGCAGCTAACTCTAGGTCGTGCGTCGGATAATTCTTCTCATGAGGCTTTAACTGTCTTGAGGCATAAGTAATCACTTTGCCTTATTGCATAAGTACACAGCCTAATCCATTTAAGGATGCATCGCTGTAAACTATGAACTCTTTACCCGTCTCAGGTTGTACTAAAACTGGAGCTTCTGTCAATAATGCTTTCAATTTTTCAAAACTTTGTTGGCATATTTCTTTCCACTCGAACTTCACATTTTTCTGTAACAACTTCGTCATCGGGGTTGCAATCATGGAAAACCCCTTGACAAATCGTCTATAATAGCCAGCTAGGCCTAGGAGACTTCTAACCTCAGAGATATTCCTCGGTGGTTTCCAATCCGTAATAGCCGAGATCTTACTTGGGTCTACTCGAACCCCTTATCCTGAGACAATATGCCCCAGAAATCCTACTTCATTGAGCCAAAACTCACTTTTACTGAACTTGGCATACAACTGATTTTCTCGAAGAATCTGTAAAACTATCCGTAGGTGCTCAGCATGTTGATTCTCATCTCGGGAATAAACCAGTATGTCGTCAATAAAAATGACTACAAACTTGTCGAGGTATGGTCTAAAGATGAGGTTCATTAAGTCCATGAATACCGCAGAAGCATTGGTCAAACCAAAAGGCATGACTAAAAATTCATAATGCCCATACCTTGTTCGAAAAGCAATCTTGGATACATCTGACTCCTTTACTCTTAACTGGTAATACCCCGATCTCAAGTCTATCTTAGAGAACACAGTGGCTCCTTTCAATTGATCGAACAAATCATCGATCCTTGGCAATGGGTACTTGTTCTTTACTGTCACTTTATTAAGCTGACGGTAATCTATGCACAATCTCATAGTGCCATCATTCTTTTTCACAAATAAAACTGAAGCACCCCAGGGAGAACAACTTGACCTTGTAAAGCCTTTGTCTGTTAACTCTTGTAACTGTATCTTCAACTCTTTCAACTCCGTTGGAGCCATTCTGTAAGGAGTAATAGATATTGGTACAGTACCGGGAGCTAGCTCAATGTTGAACTCAACTTCTCTGATTGGAGGTAATCCCGGTAATTCTTCGAGAAAAACATCCATGTGCTCACATACTATCGGTACGGACTCAATCTTTAACTCTGTTTCTTTATCATTCATCACAAAGGCCAAATATGCCTCATACCCTTTCTTATAAATCTACTGTGTGCCGTCATATGAGAAATCAATACCGGCAATCCACTTTGTTCATCTGATTCTATATAGAGGATATCCCCATTCTCACATCTCATTTCAATGTATTTCTTCCCACAATTAACTATTACATTATGGGCAATTAACCAGTCCATACTGAGAATGAGATCAAACTCGTAAAATGGTAAAAACATAAGGTTTGCTTTAAAATAATGATCTCTAATCATTAATGGACATTCTCTGTAACACCCCTAACCCGTATCCGATGCCGGATTAGGGTTAAAGGCGCTACCGGATAGATCGGAAACTTATACAACATTTCATACATTACATTCATCATTAACGATCATAGTGTCCCTTAGATGAGTCATCGAGACCCAAAGCATGCATATAAATTGAGTTGGGACTAAACAGAAACACATATGAAATTTCATGAAAATTAAAAACTTTTCTAACTTTCAACGGAGGCACGCCCGTGGTAGGAGACCGTGTGCCCTCCACGGCTTCTAGACACCCCCGTGTGTCTATCCGTGTTTACATACTGACTATATCAACACGGTTACTTGGCACGTCCGTGTGCTACCAAACCATATACTAACTTTTCCAACACGGCCAACAAGCACGCCAGTGTGCCATGGCCGTGTGCTCTTAGCTAGCTACTGACTTATACACCACGGCCAGCTGACACGCCCATGTAGAGGCCGTGTGCTATTTAAGCTACATTCTGCCAATTCAACCACGGTCTTAGGCACGCCAGTGTGCCACAACCGTGTGGCATTATAGGCCATTTACAAGGCCAAAATGCCACCCATAAGGGTCAACCTACAAGCCATATTTTCCATCATATCTCATGCACATATAACCATAAAAAACATACCAAAATAATCATTCAAATCATGCATTCAATACCATTTCCAACCATGACCATTTCAAAGAATAAAACTCATATCATTACAAGCATAATTCATTCACTCAAACCTTGGCCATTTCACATGCTTTCACCATACCAAAATATGCATCATGTATCACATTCATTTAAGCAAAGTCTTAATTCAAAAATAGCCAAATCACATGGCTAAGATCACATAACAACTTGTACTAAAAATACTAGCCTATACATGCCATATCTAACTTTATACATTTTCAAAGTGTACCAAAATGATTTTAGTAGTGTGATGACGATCCTTGATGGTCCCGAGCCTTCAGTAGCTTTGACGACCTATAAAACAGAGAAAACAAAGACAGAGTAAGCTTTCCAAAAGCTTAGTAAGTCATTTACAAATAAACTTAACATATAAAACATATGAGCATAATACCACATTGACAAATTTCATATACATAGCAAATTTCTCACATATATACTTTGGTCCATATCTTTTGCCATATTTGCCACATTCATCAATTTAAGAATAATAGTAAGATCACATAAGTACTTACCTTATATACACACTTTGTGTATATATATCAAACGTACCTAGAATGGACAATCAATCACTTAATTTTTCATAGCTCGGATTTGCAATTCATATCTCAGACTTGCCCGTTGAACCGTAAGGAATCTAGTAGGATACTCAGAAGGTTCGGAATGGTTGTACAATGCCAACGTCCCAGACGAGGTCTTACATGCACTCAAACATTGATGCCGCTGTCCCAGACAGGGTCTTACACATATCAATACGATGTCGATGTCCCGGATATGGTCTTACACGTAAAGCTTATATCGATGCCAACGTCCCAGACATGGTCTTACACATAAAACTTATATCGGTGCCAACGTCCCAGACGAGGTCTTACACGAAGTCTCAAATCAACGCCAACGTCCCAGACGTGGTCTTACATGATAAAATAGAACAGATACCTATGTCATGACATAGCTAATCCTATATATTCCTAGGTTCGTACGGGATTTCTCGGACTTAGTCACTATATCGGACTTAACTCGGAATTCATTTGCATAGCTTCTCATTAACATCCATAACTAATATTGGTCATATGAACACATGTAATATCATACAAGTACGTTTATTTGCATAGTGACTTACCTCGGATTTGGTTTATCGGAATAGAAACGGCTACTCGTTTACTTTTGCTTTCCCGCGATCTAAATCCGTTTTCCTTGGTTCTTGATCTAAACACATTCAGAATTAACCCTTTTATTCATTAATTCTTACAATCTAATCCAAAGACACACATTTAGGGCCATTTGTAAATTAACCCTCAAATTTGCACACTTAATCAATTTAGTCCATTTTTCTCAAAACCTCAAATTCACAAAATCCACACATACACATGCTTGGCCGAACCTCTCTAGGGACTATATAAGTCCAAATATTTCATCAAATTTACAAATTATTCCCTCAATTTTCTATTTTCTCAATTTATCCCTAATTAGCTAAATTCATCAAAAATTCAAGAACAAAGTATGTTTATCAAATACATATCTTTCATTTAACACCATAAAACATCACAAGGCTCAACAGAGCATCAATGGCATTTTACACAAACATCATCAATTCATGAAATTGAGACATGGGTTTTGTAGCTCTCAAGGCAACGATTGCAAAAACGTTGAAATTATCGAAAACCGACTGAAAACATACCTTGAATTTAGCTTTCAAATGGCCGAATGAAACAAAACCTTTCTTTCCTATTTTTGTTTGAGTTCTCGGTGGAAAAATGGATGAATTAAAGTCCATTTCCATGTTTTAATCATAATATAACATTAATAAACAATTTCCTATTTTAGCCTTATAATATAAAATATTTATAACATATAAAACAAGGTCATTTTCTACCATAACCACCCACTTACACAATAATGGCTTATTTGCCATATAAGGCCATAACTTTAAAAAGCCACAACACTTTAGTACTTTAATGAATAGCAAGCAACTTTCACATTCAATGCAATTTCATCCTTTTGTCAAATTAAACATACAAATGGACAAATTAACTTACGGAAATTTACCACATGCTTAATCACATATCAAAGACACAAAATATAATATTAAAATATTATTCAGACTCGAATTTGTGGCCCCGAAACCACTGTTCTGACTAGGGTATAAACCGGACTGTTACAATGCTCCCCCCTTAGGGATTTTTGTCCCCGAAAATCTTACCGTTAAATAGATTCGGATATTGCTGTTTCATTGAATCTTCCGGTTCCCACATTGCCTCTTCAATTCCGTGCCGATTCCATAGTACTTTCACTAACGGAATTTTCTTGTTTCTCAACTCTTTTACTTCACGAGCTAAGATACGGATCGGTTTCTCTTCATATGTCATATCAGATCGAATTTCAATTTCAGATGGAACAATCACATGTGACGGATCGGATCGATATCTACGGAGCATCGAGACATGAAACACATTGTGGATCTTTTCTAATTCAGAGGGCAATCTTAATCTGTATGCAACAGGCCTGACACGTTCAATGATCTCATACGGTCCAATGAACCTCAGACTTAACTTGCCTTTACATCCAAATCGAAGCACTTTTTTCCACGGAGACTGTAACACCCCAGACCCGGTCAAAACGCTACGACCGAATCTGGCATGTCACAGGGAAGAAAACATTTTTGAAAACCGAGTTATCGTCTTGAATTAGAAAGAAAACCTTTGAATTTATAAAAACAAAGTTTGTATTGAGGGACCAGTTGAACCATTTTGAGACTTAGTTTGAAAAGTTGAGTTGCTTTGTTATTAATACTTGGCTGTTAATTACCTGATTGTAAAATCTTGAAAATCCCGAAATTTATTTAAGTTTTGAAAAACATCCATTTCAAAATTTATTAGGCATGCCTTAACGATCAAAACAAAATTAAAGAAAATTAACAAAATAAATAAATCCAAGTTAAAATTTAGATGGCCTTATTACATTACCAAAATCTAACTTAAAGTAAAATAAATCCGAAATAACTATTTAAAATAAAAACTGAAATATCGTGCATGGCCACCTCGAGTCCACCTCGGCTCCATATCCGCGATCTAAGGATTACCTAAAAAAAATAACGGAAGGGGTGAGTCACCGAGACTCAGTGTGTAAATCCCCGTCCAATATATTTTATGCCCCCACACAGTTTCATATGTAAAATATGTATGTCATGCAACCCAACCAGCCTAGATTTCCATCCGCATCTCCTGTGTCTACCCAACATTTGTGGCACCTAGCCACTGGTGGTACCTAACCACCGGTGGTTCCAAACCACTGGTGACAAAAGTCACAAATAATCATATGTGGGGCCAACCCACTCGTGGTACCAAACCACTGGTGACAATCCCTTATATCAATATGTGGGGCCAACCCACTGTGGTACCAAACCACTAGGACGAGTCACAGAAATAAATATATGTGGTACCTAACTACTGGTGGTTCCAAACCACTGAGACTTAGTCACAAAATGATGATATGTGGGGCCAACCCACTTGTGGTACCTAACCACTGGTGATAGTCTGAAAGATCATATTTTCTCCCTCTTCTCATCATGCCCCAATTGCATGTACACGCATTACAATATGGTATGATCATACTTAATGATTTAAATAACATGGCACATTCAGGTTTCAAGATATGCAATTAATGTTAGCAACCATAATAGACTTACCCGGAGTCCTCACTTTTACCCACAAGGGTAACTTAGTGATCCCTACCATCACTTCGGTTTTTGGGAACACACAGATAATAACATATTTAACATATAAAGTGTGTAAGAGTTACACACCTGATAACGCGTAACACAATACTTTCTACGTCGACACTCTCGTCGACAGGCACTACCGCTATCTGCCTACTACTCTGCTCAGAAGTCGGCCCACAACTCGGTGGCCAATCCCGACTCGCGACGACATCGCCGCTTCTTAAACTTAGGGGCTGGGTTTACAGGTCCAACCCCTCCTATCGCTTGGCTGACATTTGAGTCCATGAACAAACCTTGGTCACTAGACCGGATTAAAGCAGTGAAATCGAATCAAAAGAAATTAACACTCAAAGCTAAGACCCTTGACTAAATCAACAAATCCCGAGGCTTTAGGCTTGATTCACAAGCCAAATGAATCCCGAAAGTCTCCAAAAGAAAGCGTCACCACCCCCACCTACATTCGGCCAAGAGTTAATAGAATAGGATTACTGCCTTCGGCACCCAACGCAAGAAAGATGATTGAAATGAAAGAAGACCCTTACCACAACCACTAGAGAAACCGATTGAGAGTGATGACAGATCAATAACGGCGATCCACTGCAACTAGGAGTCAAAAGAGAAGATTTTAGTGCCAGAGAATTTCGGCTCACAAATAAGTAGGAGCTACTTAAAACAGATGGCAAGTTTCGGCTTTTCTTTCTAAAGAAAATGAAAGGAAAAGAGATGAGAGGGTTAGAGAGATTCGGCCAAAGTAAAAAGGACTTACCCAAGTGCCAAAGTTGTTCTGCTATTGAACCGAAAGGAATAGAGAAGAGAAGATAAGTTTCGGCTTAGAAGAGATGAAGAGAAGGGATGAGAAATAGAGTTTCGGCTCTTGCTGAATCAAATGAAAGAAAGCAAAAGAACAAGAGATCGCAAGATGCTAGGAGGATTCGACTATGGCATTTGAGAGAGAAGGAAATAACAAGTTTCGGCCAAGCACAAAAGAAGAAGAAGAAGAAACTTGGAAAGCCATTCGGTTTGGTATTTGAGAGAAAAGAAAGAATGCAAATTAAGAAGTGTGGTTTCGGCACAAAAGAAATGAGAGGAAAAGGCCCTAGATGCTCCCTAACTAACCGAATATTCAACACCCCCAACGCTACTTACCAACAATCGGCCACCCCCTAAGCTACACGCAAAAACCGAATGCCCCTCCTCACCTAACTCCTTTCAAATTCGGCTAACACTCACCCCTCTTAAATCCCTTCTTTCCTTCCTTGTTTTTCTCCTGATCACACATTCAAACTTGTTTGAATGCTTCAAACTCCTGGAATTACTCTCCTCCACTTATTCAAAGGTGTTGACCCCTTCAATACTCATCCACCAGAGTCCAAGCTGAGTGCAACTCTCCCTTGCCTTGGCGTCAAAAAGAAATCCCCAAAAGGAAATCCCCACAGCTCGGACCAAGTCCCTGCCAGCTTCCCTGAGGCGTCACTTTTTTGAGCCTTAAGTGGCGCCTCCTTGCCACTTTACCAAGGCACTTCTTGTGTCAAAACATACCACCAAACACCCATTAACTCCTATCCCATTCAGCTCCCCTTCTAAGCGCCCAAAAAATAAATTTTTCCTAAGGCTCCGGCCTACCCCCAGGTCACACCTGGACCCTGAAGTACCCTGAACTAACATGACAACCATAGTATCCACATGCAAACACATAAAATGCAAAGGCCCTTGATTCAGGATGTTACAATTCTACCCCTCTTAAAAATAATTTCGGCCTCGAAATTACCTGGTCAAAAGAGTTGAGAGTATTGCTGCCGCATAACCTTTTCTGGCTCCCACGTGGCTTCTTCTGATCCATGATTCCACCATAACACCTTCACCAACGGAACTGATTTTCTACGCAATACTTTGACATCCCGGTCCAAGACCTGCACTGGCTCCTCCTCAAAAGACAAATCTGGGCTTACTTCAATTTCTTCTACTGGCACAACATGAGACAGATCCGAACGATAACGTCTAAGCATCGAAACGTGGAATACGTCATGGATCTGACTCAACTCTGAATGTAACTCGAGCTGATAAGCTACTGGTTCCACATGCTTCAACACTCGATAAGGCCCGATAAACCTGGGGCTCAACTTGCCCTTCCGACCAAACCTTAGCACCTTCTTCCACGGCGACACCTTTAAGAAAACCTTGTCACCCACTTTGCAAATTCTATATCTTTCCGTTTAAGATCGGCATAGGACTTACGCACATCTCGAAGCTTCCTTTAAACGAGTTCGAATCGACTTAACCTTATCTTCCGTTTCACCACCAACTCTAGACCCAACAATTGGCGCTCACCCAACTCTGTCCAACACGTAGGAGTACGACATACGCCCATATAGCGCTTCATACGGTGCCATCGAATACTCGATTGGTAGCTATTGTTATACGCGAATTCCGCCAATGTGAGGAATTCTTCCCAACTACCTCTGAAGTCTAAGACACGGCCCTCAATATATCCTCCGAATCTGAATTACCCTCTCCGATTGCCCATCGATCACATGGATGAAACAATTTGATTGAAATCCAACTTTGTACCCAAAGCACGATGCAACGCCTTCCAAAATCTTGACGTAAATCTAGGGTCTCTGTATGAAATGATCGACACTGGCACCCCATGCAACCTTACAATATCCGCTATATATAATCTAGCCAACTTCTAAAGTGAGTAATCCACACGCACAGGTATGAAATGAGCAGACTTTGTCAAACGGTCAACAATCACCCAAATCGAGTCCTTTTTAGTAGGTGTGAGTGGTAGCCCACTGACAAAATCCATCGTAATCCTTTCCCATTTCCAGTGCAGAATCTTCACCGGTTGCAACAATCCCGAAGGTAACTGATGTTCTGCCTTTACCTACTGACACGTCAAACACTTACCCACAAATTCAGTTACCTCTTGTTTTAGACCCGGCCACCAAAACTGCTCCCGCAAATCCCGGTACATCTTACTACCTCCAGAATGCATAGCGTATGGACTGCTATGTGCTTCCTGAAGAATCTTCTGCCTTAACTCCACATCTTTTGGCATGCAAACCTTCCCCTGGAAACATAACACTCCATCGCTGTTCAAGCTATACCCCTCTAATCCCCTATTCTGCACTTGCAAACATCGAGCGCCTAAGACATCATCTGATAGTTGTTTCTCTTTAACCTGATTCACCCATGTCGGCTTCACTTGCAGTTCCGCTATCAGACTTCCGTCATCATACAGACTAAGGTGGGCAAACATTACTCTTAAGTCTGATACCACCTTACGGCTCAATGCGTCTGCCACCACGTTAGCCTTACCCAGATGGTACTCAATCGAGCAGTCATAATCCTTCAACAACTCAATCCACCTCCGCTGCCTTAAATTCAACTCCTTCTGAGTAAGGAGGTATTTCAAACTCTTTTGATCTGTGTAAACAATAGACTTCTCCCCATACAAGTAATGTCTCCAAATTTTCAGGGCGAAAACCACTGCAGCCAACTCCAGATCATGCATCGGATAATTCATTTCGTGAGGCCTCAACTGTCGAGAAGCATACGCTACTACTTTCCCCTCTTGCATCAGCACACATCCTAACCCTGTATGCGACGCATCACAATAAACCGTAAACTCTTTCCCTGCTTCAGGCTGAATCAATACCGAAGCTTCCGTCAAAATCCTCTTTAACTTCTCAAAACTTTCTTGTTGTTTGTCTGACCACACAAACGGAACCCCTTTCCTTAGCAACTTGGTTAACGGTGCTGTAATCAAAGAAAACCCTTCCACAAACCTTTTGTAATTCCCCACTAAACTCAGAAAACTCCGAATCTCCACCACAGACTTAGGTGGTTTCTAGTCTAACACAGCTTCAATCTTCCGAGGGTTAACTCTAATCCCCTCAGCTGACACCACATGACCCAAAAAGGTAACTTCCCTTAGCGAACTCGCACTTACTAAGCTGCGAATAAGCTGGTTTTCCTCGAATTTGCAAAACCACACGAAGATGTGCATCATGCTCCTCCTCGGACTTGAGTACACCGAATATCGTCTATAAACACTATGATGAATCGATCCAAATACGGTTGAAAACCCGATTCATCATATCCATAAGCGGCTTTGGTGCGTTGGTCAATCAAACAAGCATCACCAAGAATTCATAGTGACCATAACGAGTCACGAAAACGCCGCCTTATGAATATCTCGCCTCCTTGACCTTAAGCTGGTGATACCCCAACCTCAAATCTGTCTTGGAGAAGACTGATGCTCCCTTAAGTTGGTCGAACAGGTCATCTATCCTCGGCAATTGATACTTATTCTTAATCGTTAACTTATTCAGCTGACGGTAATCTATACACATTCGCATCGATCCGTCCTTCTTCTTAACAAAGAGCACGGGTGCCCCCCAAGGCGACACACTCGACCGGATAAAAACCCGGTCTAACAACTCTTAAATCTACGCTTTCAGCTCCACTAACTCCTTTAGCGCCATTCTATATGGGGCAATAGACACTGGCGCTGTTCCGGCTAGAAGGTCAATACCAAACTTAACCTCGCGATCTGGAGGCAATCCCGGCAACTCTTCCGGGAAAACATCAGAAAATTCCTTTACCGTTTGGACATCCCCCATAGTTGATTCCTTAACCTCCAAAGCACAAACATACGCCACAAATGCCTTACATCCTTTCCTCACCATTTTCTCGGCCTTCAAAGCGGATACCACGTTAGATAGGTAGTTCCTTCTCTCACCTATCACCACCACCTCTTCATCCTCCTCGTGATTCTCAACACCATGCGCTTGTTTGCGCACAGTCCAAACTTGCTTGATATATTACTAACCAATCCATACCTAAGATCAAATCGAACTCCCCAAATGGCAGTTCCATCAGATCAGCCGGAAACACTACCCCTTGCAATTCTAGGGGTACATCCTTATACAGTTTGTTCACTACCACAGAGTGTCCTAGAGGGCTAACTACAGTCATCTCCCTAGAAGAAGTCTCATAGGCTAGGTTCAGAGTTCCCGCTATAATACTAGAAACATAAGAGTGCGTCGAACCAATATCAATCAAGGCAGTATAAGGAAACCCATAAATTAAGAACGTACCGGTTATGACGTCCGGTGCGTCGCCCCCCTCTCGACGCCTAGCCGCATAGACCAACCCAGGCTGTATTGCATCTGTACTCCCAGCACCTCTGCCCGGTGTTCCACGGCCCCGTCTGTTACCATTACCACCTCTGGCTGGACCACGACCCCTCTGCGGTTGCTGACCATATCTTCTGAATTGTGCACGTCCTTGACCCTCAGACTGTGTCCTAACTGGCCTCCGCGGACAATCCCTAATCCAATGATCCATCGACCCACACTCGAAGCACCCTCTGTTACCTATCCAACACTCTCCTGAATGAAACTTCCCGCATCGAAGCGGTATGTGGTGGCCATCGGCGATGTGAGCCCTTTGCGACTCGGGCCGCCAAATCTAGCCCTTTTCTGAATACCCCCAGCAGACCCTGATGGCCCAAAACTCCTTTTACTCCTATTTCTGTCCTGATTCTGTTTCTCGGACTGCTTCACCTGCTCAGCTATCTTGGCCTTTTCCACAAGAACGACAAATTCTCTCTCTCACTATGGAGCAATCAACACCCGCAGCTCATCTCTCAGCCCGTCCTCAAACCTAACACAGCGCTCATAGTCCGTAGCCACAACACCCGGGCATAACGGCTTAGCAGTAAGAATGCGCCTCATATTCGGACACCGACTTACTCCCGAACCAAATTCAAAAAGCGCCTTACGCTGCGCATCCACATAATGGACCCGACGTACTTCCTCGATATGCCGCTTTGAAGAAATCCGGGTGATATCTCGACCATCCATCGCACCGTCCACGACCGTGAGCCACCAGCGATAGGATTCGTCCGAAAAAGAGACACGATTCCTTTCAACTTCTCCTCAGCCGTGAAGTCAAGATCATCCATTATGCGCTCAGTCGCCTCTAACCAGTATTCAGCTGTGTTAGGGGCTACGCCAGAAACGCCCCAAAATACCTCCGTTCCACTAGCTCGGAGTCGTTTAGACACGATTTACGAGCTCCGCACTCCACGCCTGCTCCAGCAACTCTCTTCAGGACCCGTATCATCGCCTGAGACACTGCATTATCTCCACCCGTTTGATCCTGAAACTCTGCGCCCCACGGTGGCGGTGGCGTTACCTCATTCTCTGACCCATGGCCAGACCCTACTAGTTCCGATACAGTAATCCTACCCCTACCACGACCATGCATATTACGCCCACGTCCTCGAGTGCTCATGACTAATGTTCACGACTTAATCTAATTTTAAGAATTTTATAAGTTAGCTTTCTTCCCACTGTTTATTACGGCACAGTCTTATGAGTATATTATCAGAGTAGTTGTTCTCGTAAATGCACACAGTCCTATAGGCTTCAGTCTCTAAGGTAAATTTCCTAATACTAGCATTCATATCACAAAACATACAATCAGCAATTAGAAGCCTTATCGTCGCGGATCGGTGCCGGAGACTCAGGTGCCATGCTTCCCAAAACATGTATTTCAACAAAACCATTTTGCAAACCCTCTATTGTAAAATAATTTGGGCCTTATACCCACAGCCGAGCTTTTGAACCTAGGCTCTGATACCACAATTGTAACACCCCAGACCCGGTCAAAACGCTACGACCGAATCTGGCATGTCACAGGAAAGAAAACGTTTTTGAAAACCGAGTTACCGTCTTGAATTAGAAAGAAAACCTTCGAATTTATAAAAAATAGAGTTTGTATTAAGGGACCAGTTGAACCATTTTGAGACTTAGTTTGAAAAGTTGAGTTGCTTTGTTATTAATACTCGACTGTTAATTACCCGATTGTAAAATCTTGAAAATCTCAAAATTTATTTAAGTTTTGAAAAACATCCATTTCATAATTTATTAGGCATGTCTTAACGATCAAAACAAAATTAAAGAAAATTAACAAAATAAATAAATCCAAGTTAAAATTTAGATGGCCTTATTACATTACCAAAATCTAACTTAAAGTAAAATAAATCTGAAATAACTATTTAAAATAAAAACTGGAATATCGTGCATGGCCACCTCGAGTCCACCTGGCTCCATATCCGCGATCTAAGGATTACCTAAAAAAAAATAACGGAAGGGGTGAGTCACCGAGACTCAGTGTGTAAATCCCCGTCCAATAGATTTTAGGCCCTCACACAGTTTCATATGTAAAATATGTATGTCATGCAACCCAACCAACCTAGATTTCCATCGCATCTCCTGTGTCTACCCAACATTTGTGGCACCTAGCCCTGGTGGTACCTAACCACCGGTGGTTCCAAACCACTTGGTGACAAAAGTCACAAATAATCATATGTGGGGCCAACCCACTCGTGGTACCAAACCAGTGACAATCCCTTATATCAATATGTAGGGCCAACCCCTTTGTGGTACCAAACCCTTTGGGACGAGTCACGAGAAATAAATATATGTGGTACCTAACCTTTGGTGGTTCCAAACCTTTGAGACTTAGTCACAAAATGATGATATGTGGGGCCAACCCACTTGTGGTACCTAACCACTTTGGTGACGATCTGAAAGATCATATTTTCTCCCTCTTCTCATCATGCCTCAATTGCATGTACACGCATTACAATATGGTATGATCATACTTAACGATTTAAATAACATGGCACATTTAGGTTTCAAGATATGCAATTAACGTTAGCAACCATAATAGACTTACCCGAGTCCTCGCTTTTACCCACAAGGGTAACTTAGTGATCCCTACCATCACTTGGCTTTTGGCAACACAGGATAATAACATATTTAACATATAAAGTGTGTAAGAGTTACACACCTGATAACGCGTAACATAATACTTTCTACGTCGACACTCTCGTCGACAGGCACTACTGCTATCCGCCTACTACTCTGCCTTCGAAGTTGGCCCACAACCCGTGGCAAATCGGCTGCGACGACTTCGCCGCTTCTTAAACTTAGGGGTGGGTTTACTGAGTCCAACCCTCCTATCGCTTGGTGACATTTGAGTCCATGAACAAACCTTGGTCACTAGACCGGATTAAAGCGATGAAATCGAATCAAAAGAAATTAACACTCAAAGCTAAGACCCTTACCTAAATCGACAAATCCCAAGGCTTTAGGCTTGATTCACAAGCCAAACGAATCCCTAAAGTCTCCAAATGAAAGCGTCACCACCCCCACCTACATTCGGCCAAGAGTTAATAGAATAGGATTACTGCCTTCGGCACCCAACGCAAGAAAGATGATTGAAACGAAAGAAGACCCTTACCACAACAAATAGAGAAACCGATTGAGAGTGATGACAGATCAATAACGGCGATCCACTGCAACCAGGGGTCAAAAGAGAAGATTTGAGTGCCAGAGAATTTCGGCTCACAAATAAGTAGGAACTACTTAAAACAGATGGCAAGTTTCGGCTTTTCTTTCTAAAAATAACGAAAGGAAAAGAGATGAGAGGGTTATAGAGATTCGGCCAAAGTAAAAAGGACTTACCCAAGTGCCAAAGTTGTTCTGCTATTGAACCGAAAGGAATAGAGAAGAGAAGATAAGTTTCGGCTTAGAAGAGATGAAGAGAAGGGATGAGAAATAGAGTTTCGGCTCTTGCTGAATCAAATGAAAGAAAGAAAAAGAACAAGAGATCGCAAGATGCTAGGAGGATTCGACTATGGCATTTGAGAGAGAAGGAAATAACAAGTTTCGGCCAAGCAAAAAAGAAGAAGAAGAAGAAACTTGGAAAGCCATTCGGTTTGGTATTTGAGAGAAAAGAAAGAATGCAAATTAAGATGTGTGGTTTCGGTACAAAAGAAATGAGAGGAAAAGGCCCTAGATGCTCCCTAACTAACCGAATATTCAACACCCCCAATGCTACTTACCAACAATCGGCCACCCCCTAAGCTACACCCAAAAACCGAATGCCCCTCCTCACCTAACTCCTTTCAAATTCGGCTAACACTAACCCCTCTTCAATCCCTTCTTTCCTTCCTTGTTTTTCTCCTGATCACACATTCAAACTTGTTTGAATGCTTCAAACTCCTTGAATTACTCTCCTCCACTTATTCAAAGGTGTTGACCCCTTCAATACTCATCCAACAGAGTCCAAGCTGAGTGCAACTCTCCCTTGCCTTGGCGTCAAAAAGAAATCCCCAAAAGGAAATCCCCACAGCTCGAACCAAGTCCCTGCCAGCTTTCCTGAGGCGTCACTTCCTTGAGCCT
Organism: Gossypium sturtianum; assembly: GCA_025698515.1. Lineage (NCBI taxonomy): Eukaryota > Viridiplantae > Streptophyta > Magnoliopsida > Malvales > Malvaceae > Gossypium > Gossypium sturtianum. The sequence goes on along the minus strand of CM046945.1, from coordinate 102,520,588 downwards.
TAAGTGGCGCCTCCTTGCCACTTTACCAAGGCACTTCTTGTGTCAAAACATAACAGCAAACACCCCTTAACTCCTATCCCATCCAGCTCCCCTTCTAAGCGCCCAAAAAACAAAATTTTCCTAAGGCTTCGGCCTTGTAATATCCAGGGATAGGGGCTATTTTGTTATTGCATTGTTTTGCATGTGGTTGTTTTGCAATGTTGCTTTTGTGTTGTTTTGGGGCTTAGTTGTAAGCTTAGTATAAGCCGGAGTGGTAGGAAAAATTTTGGTTTTAAGTTTTATGTGAGAGGAGCTGAAGGAGCTGGGGTTTATAAATAATTTTAGGTGAAAAGTTAGCACAGGAGTTGAGCTAGTAAGATGGCAAAGCATGTGCCACTTGGGGCTTGTGTTTGGCGTCACTTGCAGGGGAGGAGGTCCTGTGTTCAAGCTGCGAAAATCCCACATTTTTGCTCTCATTTTGACGGCATGGAGGAGGAGAGTTGTGGGCAGTTCAAACTCTGCCATGGACCAAGTCAAATGTTTAAATGGTGGGTGGAGAGTGAATTTAGGAGGGAGACTAGTTCAAACTAGTTTGAATGTGTGGCTTGGAGTAATTGTGGGTAGTGGCCGAATGTTGGGGAGTTTGTAGAGAGAGTGGCCGGTTTTGGTAAGTGGGGAGGGGTTTTAGCTTGAGAAATTCACTTAGGCACTTTTGTGCATTTTTCGGTCACTTTGTGTCAAGCCAAATTCCTCTCTTTTGTCAATAGTAGCTGAAATTACAAGAGAGATTTCTCTCATTTTCTTTACTTCTTGAAACCAAAAGACCAAACCCCTATAGCCTTGCCGAATTTGCTTTGTCCCTCTCAATTTTCTTGGTAGCCGAATGTTCTTTGCTCTCTCTCTTTTCTCTTCATTTGTGTAAGCCGAAACTCCATTCTCCAAAACACTTTCTCCATTCTTTCTTTTGCAAGCCGAAACTTCACCCTTCTAAAACCTTTCCATTTCTTTTTCTTTTCCCCATTTCTATTGTTGGCCGAATATCAACCCCTATCCTTTTGCATTTCGTTTTCTCTTTTCTTTCACTCTGACCGAATCTTGTTTGATTATTACAAACCACCCTAGCCGAATCCTCTTTTTCCATCTTGTTTAAGAGTTGGCCGAATCTTTCCTCTCTCCTAGTGGTTCTTGGCCGAATATTGGTTGGTGTTAGGTAAGTGCTTGGCCGAATGGTTATTTCTCCTCTCCCTTGTTCTGGTTCGATTTTGGGTTTGGTTGAAAAAAGTTAATCTTTGTTAACTATTACGTTATAGGGCCTTTGGATTTTGGAAGCAAGCAAGAGGAGTCTTCTTTCTCGGTTAATCGTTGGTAAGTGGTGGTAAGGGATTCAATTGTTAACCCCTTTGGTTTAATGGTTTTGGCCGAATGGTATAAGTGGCTAATCTATGTTTGGCCGATTATAGGAGCAAGGTATTTGAGGATCTTAGATCGGTTCGTTAGGTTGAAAAGCTTGCGTTTTAACAGGTGTGTAAACTAACACACTCATTGCTTAGTAATATGTTTAATAAACCTGATTGTCAAACAGTGTGGTTGATTGATATGATACCCTATGGGGTATGAGCACGGACTCGGGTAAGCCCGTTTCATTACGAGTTCTGTTAATGGTATATGATATCATGATCGATGATGTATGTGATATGAGATACAATGTTAAACATGTTAGCATGATTACATATATTGCACGATTTGCATTAGTATGATATGTTATGGGTGATATGAGAGGAGGGGAATATGATATCCGTGTCTTTGGGACACGAGAGGTTTGGCACCTCCGGTGGTTTGGTACCACAGATTGATTATTGTGACTTTGGGTCACGGAGGTTTGGCACCTCTCGTCTCGTCGAGTGGCTTAGCACCACGAGTGGGTTGGCCCCACGATTGATTATACGGGATTGGCGCGGTGATTTGGTATCACACGATGGGTTGGCCCCATCATTGGATTCGTGACTTTGGTCACTAGTGATTTGGTATCACATTCGTGTCTTTGGGACACGAGGTTTGGCACCTCATAGCGTCTCGTCCCGGTGGCTTCGTACCACGGTGGGTTGGCCCCATAGTTGATTATACGAGATTGGCGCCCGGTGATTTGGTATCACACGATGGGTTGGCCCCATCATTGGATTATTCGTGACTTTGGGTCACCGGTGGTTTAGCACCACAATTATGGATATCGTGAATTTGGGTCACGGTGGTTTGGCACCACCGGTGGTTTGGTACCACATGGGGTAGAAATGGAGTACGGATGGCTAGGATTGGGTGCATTACTTGTATTGCGTTGCTATGATGTGTGTTAGCATGTTGCATTAATCGGGAGAGGATTTATGCTGCTGAGTCTTGCGACTCACCTTCTCCTTATCATTTGGTGACACTTAGATTGCGGACATGGAGTAAGGGTGGACTCGAGGTGCTCATGCCATGAATAAATTGATTTGCACTAATTTAAATACTTGGTACTTTATTTCCTTTATTTTCATTTGGTTTTCTTTGGAATTGTAAATGGCCTTTTAAAATTATGCTTTGGTTATTTATATGTTTAAATGTGATTTCAAATATGCCTTAACAAAGTATTGGACTAATATTGGATAAAACTTGGAAAGATGAGGTTTTCAAAAGCGCAACGCGATATGTTTTAAACTTTACCATCGGGTATCACCCTAAAACATTAAAAATAAATGCAACTCAAACGTTTTTTAGAACTAGAGATTTTTCCACACTAAGCCCAAAATGTTTTTAAGCATCAAGAAGGAGATTACTTGGGATTCTCAAGCGATATGGATTTGTCTTACTTATGGAGTCAACCAAGTTTTCAAATTTCGGGTTTTCAAAATTCACTACCGCTTTAAAGCAATCATGCCCAAGATTTTGACAAGTATAAAATATGACAAAGAGTTTTTCATCGAATCTTTAACCTGAAACCTAACCCCTCAAACGCGATTTTCCCCGTAACATGCCAGATTCGGAAGTACCCTGAACTAACATGACAACCATAGTATCCACATGCAAACACATAAAATGCAAAGGCCCTTGATTCAGATGTTACAGAGACACTTTCAGAAATACTTTGTCACCGATCTCAAATTCTATATCTTTTCATTTCAAGTCTGCATAAGATTTCTGACGATCAGATGCTGCTTTCAAACAATTTCGGATCATTTTCACTTTCTGTTTTGAATCTTTTATCAAATCAACCCCGTGTAACTTATTCTCACTGAGCTCGGTCGGTGCCATTTTGATGCTTGTCTGAAAACTATTGTTGTATGCAAATTCAATCAAAGGCAGATACTGTTCCCATGAACCATTAAATTCGAGATTACAACATCTCAACATGTCTTCGAGAAATTGAATGATCTGCTCGGATTGACCATCCGTTTGCAGATGAAAAGCTATACTAAAATGCAGTTTCGTGCCCAAAGCTTCTTGCAATTTCTTCCAGAACCTCGATGTAAACCTCGGATCCCTATCTGACACAATGGATAGTGGCACCCCGTGCAATCTCACAATCTCAGAGATATAAAGCTCGGCTAATCTGTCAAGTGAGTACTCAGGTCTTACCGGAATAAAATGGGTTGATTTCGTCTGTCGGTCAACTATGACCCAAATTGCATCTTTCTTTCTCGGAGTCTGAGGCAAACCAGAAATAAAGTCCATCGTTACTCTATCCCATTTCCACTTTGAAATCAGAATCGGCTGAAGCAATCCTGACCGAACTTGATGTTCAGCTTTCACTTGCTGACAGACTAAACATTTTGAAACAAAGTTAGAAATGTCTCGTTTCATACCAGACCACCAGTATTGTCGTTTCAAATCCTAATACATTTCCGTACTTCCCGGATGAACAGATAGACGACTGTTATGTGCTTCGCTCAAAATCAGCTGAATCAACTCTGAATTTCTCAGAACACAGATACAATCTTGGAATCTCAAACAGTCATCAACAACTCGAAATTCAGATTCAGAATTCACTTCACACTGAGCTCATTTCGCTAGCAATTCATTATCTACCTTCTGAGCATCACATATTTCTTTGTACAAACAACGGTTTCACTTTTAACTCGGCTAACACGAACTATCATCGAGATAAATCTATTTGAGCATTCAAAGCGCGTAGTACAAACAATGATTTTCGACTCAGTGCATCTGCAACAACATTTGCTTTACCCGGATGATAATCTATCACAGGCTCGTAATCTTTTAACAACTCAAGCCATCTTCTCTGACGCAGGTTCAAATCTTTACGAGTCATTAGATACTTCAGAATTTTATGATATGAAAATATGTGACATTTCTCACCATACAAATAATGGCGCCAAATCTTAAGTGGAAACACAATCGCAGCTAACTCGAGGTTGTGCATCGGATAATTCTTTTCATGCGGCTTTAATTGTCTCGAAGCATAAGCTACGACTTTGCCTTCTGCATCAAAACACATCCCAACCCATTTAACGAAGCATCACTGTAAATCATAAATTCTTTGCACGATTAATTTGTACTAACACCTGGAGCTTCCATTAATGAGTTTTCAAGCGATCAAAACTTTTCGACATCTATCGGACCATTCAAATCTAACATCTTTTCAAGTAATTTCGTCAACGGAGTAGCTATCACTTTGAAAATCCTTTCACAAATCGCGATAATAACCAGCTAGGCCCAAAAAGCTACGGACTTGAGACACGTTCCTCGGAGGTTTCCAATCCGAATAGCGTAAATCTTGCTCGGATCAACTCGAATTCGAAGTGACACAATATGCCCCTAAAACTAACCTCGTGTAACGAATTCACATTTGCTAAATTTTGCATATAATTGCTTCTCTCTCGAGTTTGTAACACAATCCTTAGATGCTCGGCATGCTCGGTATCATCACGCGAATAAATCAAAATCTCATCAATGAATACGACAACAAATCGATCTAGGATGCGGTGCGAAAATTGCATTCATCGGATCCATAAAAGCAGCGAGGAGCATTGGTTAGTCCAAATGGCATAACTAAAAACTCATAATGCCCATACCTCGTTACAAAGTTTTGAAATATCTCGAATCCTTGACTCTCAAGCTGGTAGTATCTCGATCTCGAGATCAATCTTGGAAAATACAAGAGCTCCTTTTAAGCGATCAAATAAATCATCAATTTCGGGCAACGGATATTTGTTCTTTATAGTCACCTTGTTCAACCGACGGTAATCAATACACATCCTCATCGTGCCATCTTTCTTTTTCAAAAAAGCAAGCAGCAGAGCACCCCAAGCAGAAACTCGATCCTAGCAAACCCTCTATCGGTCAATTCTTGTAAGCTGCGACTTTAACTCCTTCAACTCTGTTGGTGCCATTCTATATGGAGTTATTGAAATAGGTGTAGTACCCGGCAATAACTCAATACCAAATTCAACTTCACGTATCAGAGGTAAACCCGAAAATTCTTCTAGAAACACATCAAAATATTCACAGACAACAGGCATTGACTAAACTTTCTTTTCGGATACCTTTGAATCAATCACATAAGCAAAATATGCCTCATATCCCTTCTTCACATAACTCACGAGCTTTCAATCGATATCACAAAGGGTAATCCATTCAAATCATTAGATTCAATTCGTACAATCTCATCATTCGAACATCTCAAATCAATAGTCTTTCTTTTACAGTTCACAACAGCATCATGCATAAACAGCTAATCCATACCCAAAATAATATCGAATTCATCGAATGGCAGAAGCATCAGATCAGCAGGAAAATAGATATCTCGAAACATTAACGGACAGTTCTTGCATACTTTTTCAACCAGGACACTTTTACCTAAGGGGTTCGATACTTTTATAGTAAACTCAGTAGACTCTACAGGCAAAGTCTTGTTGAAGACTAAATTCATGCATATATATGAATGTGTAGAACCAGGGTCTATCAAAGCAATCACAGAAGTATCATAAAGAATAAAAGTACCCGTTATAATGTCAGGCGACGAAGCTTCCTCTCGAGCTCGTACAGCATATGCTCTGGCAGGCGCTCTAGCTTCAGATCTAGCAATATTGTCTCTTGTAGTTCTCTTACTACCACTAATATTCTTTACATTCTTCGATGGTCTACCCCTCATAGGTGCAATATCGGATCTCGATTTTGAACCATCTGCAGCTCAATGAGCTCGTGGCAATCATCGATAAAATGATCAAGCGATCCACATCCGAAGCAAGCTCGCCGTTCAATCTACTGACTTCCGGATGTCTTTTTCCACAATGTTTACATTGAGTCTCTCGACCCAGACATTACCAACAGCAAGCTCATGAAGTTGCTGGAGTTTTGGAACTCATTTGCGGTCTAGATTGATTTACATTCGAATATCTCACATTATCCTTGAATCTTTCTGAATGATTGAAATGATTTACTGAAATCTCATTTTCATATCTCGAGTATCGACTCGACTTTTCTTTTATCTTTCACGAGTGCCTGCGCTTTACAAGCTCGGTCCAACGAGTACAACGAACTCTTTTATTTCTAAAATACCAACTAGCAAGCGGATGTCTTCATTAAGTCCGTCTTCAAATATTTTGCACATTATAGCCCGGATGATACACATTCCCGAGCATATCGACTCGATCTCACGAATTCTCGTTCATACTCGAAGCTTGATCATTACGCCTGTTTAAGTTCTCAAATTCCTTAGTTTACGATCAACGAATCTCTCATCGATATATTTCTTCCGAAACTCAATCTGAAAGAAGTCCCATGTAACTCGTTCTCTCGGAACAACAGTTTTCCACCATTGATAAGCTGCATCTCAGAGTAACGATACAACACACTTTATGCATTCATCCGGAGTATGAGACATTTCGTCGAATACCCGGATAGTATTTTCAATCCAGAACTCAGCCTTTTCTGCATCATCATCTTTAGTAACTCGGAATTCTTCGGTCCCATACTTACGAATCTTGTCAACAGGAGGCTTATTCAACAGATTCAGATGCATATCTGGTGGCACAACTGTAGTCTGAGGGGGATTAACAGGGGGCGGGGGTTGCGAAATAGTCAGGTTATTCTTTACAAAATGAGTGAACCACTCGCTCATCATTTGGAAGAAACCTTGTTTAGCTTCTTCCCCTTGACCGCTAGTAGTCGGTCTCGATTTAAAAGGCGCTGTCCCTTGCGCGGGATCAGGCGCATTGCTTTCTACGTCGTCAACTACGGCTCTTTCGGGATCCATTACTACACGAAAATCACATTTTTATACGTCAGGATTCATCACACTATCGCAATTCAGATATATGTATAGCTAGACTCTGACATGCTACGTTAGTCCGAGAATCGACTAAACCGTAGCTCTGATACCAACGAAATGTAACACCCCTAACCTGTATCTGACGCCGGATTAGGGTTAAAGGCGCTACCGGACAGATCAAAAACTTACACAACATTTCATACATTACATTCATCATTAACGATCATAGTGTCCCTTAGATGAGTCATCGAGACCCAAAGCATGCATATAAATCGAGTTGGGACTAAACTGAAACACATGAAATTTCATGAAAATTAAAAACTTTTCTAACTTTCAGGGGAGGCACGCCCTTGGTAGGAGACCGTGTGCCCTCCACGGCTTCTAGACACCTCAGTGTGTCCATCCGTGTTTACATACTGACTATATCAACACGGTTACTTGGCACGTCCGTGTGCTACCAAACCATATACTGACTTTTCCAACACGGCCAACAAGCACGCCCGTGTGCCATGGCCGTGTGCTCTTAGCTAGTTACTAACTTATACACCATGACCAGCTGACACGCCCATGTCGAGGCCGTGTGCTATTTAAGCTACATTCTGCCAATTCAACCACGGTCTTAGGCACGCCCGTGTGCCACAACCGTGTGGCATTATAGGCCATTTACAAGGCCAAAATGCCACCCATAAGGGTCAACCTACAAGCCATATTTTCCATCATATCTCATGCACATATAACCATAAAAAACATACCAAAATAATCATTCAAACCATGCATTCAATACCATTTCCAACCATGACCATTTCAAAGAATAAAACTCATATCATTACAAGCATAATTCATTCATTTGCTCACTCAAACCTTGGCCATTTCACATGCTTTCACCATACCAAAATATGCATCATGTATCACATTCATTTAAGCAAAGTCTTAATTCAAAAATAGCCAAATCACATGGCTAAGATCACATAACAACTTGTACTAAAATACTAGCCTATACATGCCATATCTAACTTTATACATTTTCAAAGTGTACCAAAATGATTTTAGTAGTGTGATGACGATCCTTGACGGTCCCTGAGCCTTGATAGCTTTGCTGACCTATAAAACAGAGAAAACATGCATGAGTAAGCTTTCCAAAAGCTTAGTAAGTCATTTACAAATAAACTTAACATATAAAACATATGAGCATAATACCACATTGGCACATTTCATATACATAGCAAATTTCTCACATATATACTTTGGTCCATATCTTTTGCCATATTTGCCACATTCATCAATTTAAGAATCATAGTAAGATCACATAAGTACTTACCTTATATACACACTTTGTATATATATATCAAACGTACCTGGAATGGACAATCAATCACTTAATTTTTCATAGCTCGGATTTGCATTTCATATCTTAGACTTGCCCGTTGAACCGTAACGAATCTAGTAGGATACTCAGAAGGTTCAGAATGGTTGTACAATGCCAACGTCCCAGACGAGGTCTTACATGCACTCAGACATTGATGCCGCTGTCCCAGACAGGGTCTTACACATATCAATACGATGCTGATGTCCCAGACATGGTCTTACACATAAAGCTTATATCGATGCCAACATCCCAGATGTGGTCTTACACATAAAACTTATATCGATGCCAACGTCCCAGACGATCTCTTACATGAAGTCTCAAATCAACGCCAACATCCCAGACGTGGTCTTACATGATAAAACAGAACAGATACCTATGTCATGACATAGCTAATCCTATATATTCCTAGGTTCGTATGGGACTTCTCGGACTTAGTCACTATATCGGACTTAACTCAGAATTCATTTGCATAGCTTCTCATTAACATCCATAAATAATATTGGTCATATGAACACATGTAATATCATACAAGTACATTTATTTGCATAGTGACTTACCTCGGATTCGGTTTATCGGAATAGAAATGGCTACTCGTTTACTTTTGCTATCCCGCAATCTAAATTCGTTTTCCTCGGTTCTTGATCTAAACACATTCAAAATTAACCCTTTTATTCATTAATTCTTACAATCTAATCCAAAGACACACATTTAGGGCCATTTGCAAATTAACCCTCAAATTTGCACACTTAATCAATTTAGTCCATTTTTCTCAAAACCTCAAATTCACAAAATCCACACATACACATGCTTGGCCGAACCTCTCTAGGGACTATATAAGTCCAAATATTTCATCAAATTTACAAATTAGTCGCTCAATTTTCTATTTTTTCAATTTAGCCCTAATTAGCTAAATTCATCAAAAATTCAAGAACAAAGTATGTTCATCAAATACATATCTTTCATTTAACACCATAAAACATCACAAGGCTCAACATAGCATCAATGGCATTTTACACAAACATCATCAATTCATGAAATTGAGACATGGGTTTTGTAGCTCTCAAGGCAACGATTGCAAAAACATAGAAATTATCGAAAACCGACCGAAAACATACCTTGAATTTAGCTTTCTAATGGTCGAATGAAACAAAGCCTTTCTTTCCTATTTTTGTTTGAGTTTTCGGTGGAAAAATGGATGAATTAAATTCCATTTCCATGTTTTAATCATAATATAACATTAATAAACAATTTCCTATTTTAGCCTTATAATATAAAATATATATAACATATAAAACAAGGTCATTTTTGACCATAACCACCCACTGACACAATAATGGCTTATTTGCCATATAAGGCCATAACTTTAAAAAGCCACAACACTTTAGTACTTTAATGAATAGCAAGCAACTTTCACATTCAATGCAATTTCATCCTTTTGTCAAATTAAACATACAAATGGACAAATTAACTTACAGAAATTTACCACATGCTTAATCACATATCAAAGACACAAAATATAATATTAAAATATTATTCAGACTCAGATTTGTGGTCCCGAAACCACTGTTTTGACTAGGGTATAAACCAGACTGTTACATTCTCTACATACTTCATTCACTAACACACTCTTGCCTAAAGGATTAGACAATCTAATCACAAATTCTATAAACTCTATAGGCATACTCAAATCGTATACCAATTTCATGCAAATGTAAGAGTGTGTAGATCCGGGATCTATTAAAGCAATAACTTTAACATCATGAAGAGAAAAGGTACCCGTGATAACATCATGGGAAGATGCCTCTTCGCGAGCGCGAATGGCATAAGTCCGTGCAGGCGCCCTACCCTCGGGTCTCGCGGCCTGCTCTCTAGGGTTACCTCTTCCTCTTGCCCCACTTCCTGGGTTTCTCTACGGTCTTCCTCTGACCATACTCCTGGATCTCGGGTTCTGAGCTCTCTCTTCTTTCATTATCTCTGGACTATCCTTTATGTAGTGGTCTTGGGAACCACATCTAAAACATGCATTTTCATGCACTCGGCATTCTCCAAGATGACGTCTGCCACACTGTGGGCATTCGGGTCTTTCAGATTGAAAGTTCCCCACACTAGCGACTGAAGTAGTCTGTGCTTTATTTCCCAAATGCTGTTTACTCTTGTCTTTCTTTGAAAACCCAATGGAAGTAGCTGATTGGGTAGGTAAATCTCTTGACTTCTTGGATGAGGATTGGAATGACTTATTCCACTGTCTCTTTCTAGAGTTACGAGACTCAATTTCAGACTTTCTCTTCTCTTTTACTAGATCTTCGGCTTTACAAGCTCTCTCCACTAGCACAACAAATTCTTTCAATTCTAGTACAGCAACAAACAGTTTGATGTCCTCATTTAGCCCATCTTCAAATCTTTTGCTCATGATGGCCTCGGTGGACACGCATTCTCGAGCGTATTTCTTTGAGTTGCACAAACTCACGCTCATAATCACCACCGACATCTTGCCTTGCTTTAACTCTAAAAATTCTTTTCTTTTACGATCTACAAATCTTTGGTGATATACTTTTTCTTGAACTCTTCTTGGAAGAATTCCCATGTGATCTTCTCCTTGGTACCACTCGATACAAGGGTGTTCCACCATTGATAGGCGAGAATCTCTAAAAGGGAGACTACACACTTCATGCTTTCTCAGTGTGCATGATGTACTCATTAAATACCTCCGATGGTATTTTCTAACCAAAACTCGACTTTTTGGATCATCTTTTCTTTCGCTTGAAATTCTTACGCCCCTATGTTTCTGATCCTATCAACTGGAGGTTTGTCTCCTCTTACCACCTCTACTACTTGAGGGCTACTAGAATAGGTTGTGGAACAGTGGGGGTGGAGGGTTGTACATTTGGGTTCATACGAACGAACTCACGAATACCACGTATTTATCATGTGGAGGAAGGCTTCTCTAGCCCCTTCTCCTCCTTCTTGACTCACCGTAGTGGGTCTATTCTCATTCTTGTTCGGCACCGTCCCTTCAGCGGGAGCCGGCGCATTACTTTCTACGTCATCCGCCATATCTCTTTCAGGATCCATTTACTATATATATAAACATAATTTAAGTCATCAGGAGTCGTCACACTATCATTATAAAAACATTCTTACGTATGGCATGTATAGCTAGACTCGTGCTCATGCTACGTTAGTCCTAAAACCGACTAAATCGTAGCTCTGATACCGTTAAATGTTACACCCTATACCTGAGTCTGAGGCTTAGACCGGATACGAGAAGTTACTATGCTTGAACTTGCATAATCAAGTACTTACGGGCTATAAAATTTTGTTTCGAATTAAGAACTTCTCTTTCTTAATCAACTTGTACTTTTCATGGGCTTACGAGGCCTTAAACTCAAGTCCGTAAACTTTCGAAACTCAATCGAAAACTTTTCATTGAAACAGGGGTCACACGCCCATGTGAGTTGGGACACGCCCGTGTAAACCTGAGACACGCCCATGTCTCCTAACCGTGCTTAAAACTCGAGCTTACTACCAAACTTCACACGGCCATGGCATGCCCGTGGTCCTGGCTCGTGTGAAAAACCTTAGCATTCTGACTTATAACACACGGCCATGGCACGCCCGTGGACTTAGACCGTGTACTATAACTTGATATTCTGACTTAAGGTGCAATGGTGTAGGGTACACACGGCTTAGACACACGCCTTGGTGTGTCCGACCGTGTGGGCACTTAGAGGCTATTTACCAAGCCAATTGCCACCCACGAAATCAAGAGCAAATTCATACTATCTCAACAACTCAAATCACTACAACTTTAATGAACAATATAACATGCTCCATTGATATCAATAACATACATACTTAGTCAATCTTGGCCAATCATTTAGCCATTTACAAAAGAATAATAATAAACTTGATAGCCCATGCGTTTCCCCTTTCTAAGACATATACTCAAAATGAAATGTTTCCTATACATGCCATACTTAAATAAATAACTTGGCTATACCAAAATAGTGGTTGATAGTGTGATTCGAGCTCCGACTTCAACGATCCACAAGTTAGCTTGGCGGGACTACATAGAAAGAAATAATAAAAGACGTAAGCATTTAGCTTAGTAAGTTTGCATAATGCACATAGCAACATACTTGCTTAATATAAACCATTTGACATAAACAATGGCATCATAAATTTCAGCTATAAAGCTTACTTACTCATACTTGATTCTTACATAACTCATGAAACTTACTAGTCTCATACTTGATAGGCAAACAAAGTACCTGTATCACTAGATCACATTGATCAGCATACTTGAACATAATACTCATAATTTCTAATTCATCATTCATAACATGAATAATATTCTTTATCACTTAATAATAACCTTACTTACTTAGCTTTCTTGTTATCTCTTTGGTGCTTAACTCGTTTGCCTGATGAATTTATATGAATAACCGAGGATACTAAATCTCATCTAAATTTTGAGGCCATGACTTAACATGGACTTATACGAAGTCTTTTTTGTTCTCACCAATGCCATGCCTTAACTTGGACTTATATGGGATCTATTTCTCTTGATAACTTTTCAATGCCAAGATTGCCTTGGTCTTACATGATAACTTGTTCAATGCCAAGCTTGCCTTGGACTTACATGATAACTTACTCAATGCCAAGCTTGCCTTGGACTTACATGATATCTTATTCAATGCCAAGCTTGCCTTGGACTTACATGATATCTTATTCAACGCCAAGCTTGCCTTGGACTTACATGATATCTTGCTTGCTTGCCAATGCCGTGCCTCGGCTTGGTCTTATACGGACTTTCTTATTTCATGTGGTAGATCGAGTATCCTAAGTTATTCAACTTCAATCGGGGCTTTCTCATGCTTGATCTCATTAATTTCTTTGTTTAACATAACATTAAACGTTTTTCATAATAACATTGTACATTATACTAAGCAATTCAATGATATAAATCATAAAGCTTAGAAATCATACAAACTTACCTCAATATACAAAATGTAGCTAGGTATGCAATTTAGTCCTCGACCTTATTCTTGCCTCAGTTTCAATCCGGGCTTCGTTTTTCTTGATCTATAGTCATAAATAGATCATTTAATATTCACATTGACTAAATTGACCCTTTACTCATACTTGGGCAAAATTACTATTCTGCCCCTATACTTTCTCATATTTGCACTTTTGCCCCAAGGCTCGTAAAATAATTTTCATTCAACTTTCTTAGACTACATGCTTAGCTGATTCATTTTCTCTACTATAGCAATCATCAATTCTCATTATTTCTAGTAGGTATGACTAATTTCATAACTATTACAAACTAGTCCATACTATCATATTTCATGAAACTCATTAAGGAAAAGATGTTTATCTAACATCAAACTCTCATAATCTTCCATAAAACATCATTTAACAAGCATGTCATTCATAGATGAAATTTTTGAACATGCATCTTAGCTTATTTTATAGCTAAAATAGCTAATTCATAATACGAGGACTTCAAAAACACGAAGAATATTAAAAACGGGGCTAAGATGAACTTACTAGCAAGCTTGAAAAAAATGAAGAACCCTAGCTATGGAGTCTTCAAATTTTCGGCAATGGAAGGAAGAAGATGAATGAAATTTTATCATCTTTTTCCTATTTTAATCACTTATTAGACAAATGACCAAAATGCCCTTCTCTTTAAAAATTTCTATTTTACTAACTCATGTCCATTTTTGTCCAAAATTTATAATTTGGGCAAATTGCTATTTAAGGACCCATAATTAATATTCTAAAGCTATTTCATACAAAATGCTTCTAGAAACTCACATTTTACAACTTTTGCATTTTGGTCCTTTTTGACCATTCAACTTCATTTTAGCAAAATTGCTTCATGAAACTTTCACACTAACATGCAAACATGGTATGAACCTTAAAAACTCATAAATTCACCTTGAATTCGTGGTCTCACACCACTATTCCGACTAGGCCCTAAATCGGGCTGTTACACTGATGGACTGTAAGCTCTATTGAGCTAAAACGGTAAGCTCTAACGAGCTAAAAACAGTAAGCTCTTACGAGCTGATATATCGGTGAGCTCATACGAGCTATGGTGAGTCCACAACAAATACAAGAGCTCGACCAAAATGGTAACCCTAGTGACATGTCACTCGTATCCTACGAATTCATACAGTTTAAACGGGGCTCAGTAACCAACAGTCTATATCAAATAGGCATTTGTATTCCAAGTATATAAATTTCTCAATTATATACATACATTTCAAATAAATTCAAGTATTTTAAAGTTTGATTCTAATTATACGAACTTACCTCGAGTTGCTCGGATGGAAACTATCGACTATTCGTCCACTTTTCCTTTTCCCCGATCTAAACCCGATCTCGGTTTATCTTGATCTATATATTATCAAAATTAGCTTATTTAATAAACTATTTATGCAATTTAGTCCAAAACACACATTAGGGCTATTTTACACATTTGCCCCTAAACTTTCACATTTTTATAATTTAGTCCTTTTCACATAAAATTGCAAATTCATGCAATTTAGTACAATTACATGCTAGCCGAATTTCATAGGGACTCCTAGCAACCCATATCTTTCATTATTCAAACTTTTACCCACATAATTTGACATTTTCTCAATTTAATCCCTTTTTAACATTTTTGTCAAAAATCACTTTACAAAACTAGTTTTACTAACAACAATTATCCAAAATCCATCATCAACTATCAAATTACTCAAGCATTCAACAATGGCAACATGATAAATCTTTAACAATTTCAAAATTTAAGATACTAGCTAGCTAGAAATACGAAGCAACGATCTCAAAAATGTAGAAATCATTAAAAACTGAGTCAAAATACAAACCTAATTGAAGAATTTATCATTGTCGAATGAAGAACCCTATTTGTAACACCCCAAACCCGGCCTAGAAGTTAGGCCCAAATCTGGCGTGCCACTTTGAAGTGTTTTTCGAAAACCATGTTTTCGTTGAAAAACCCTTGTACATTGAAAGATTATTAATTTTATTCCCAAAATATCTTTTTAGTTGCGGAAGTTAATTTTAAGAGTAATCGATTTACGAAATAGTTTAAGTCGCGAAACCATTCTGAAAATGTTGCGAAAACATAGTGTTGTTGAAAAACAGTTATCATTTTGGAAAATCGTGACTTACATCTAACCGATATAAACAAAAGTAAAGAAAGACCCGGAGTTAAAATTCAGAAACTTAAAGAGGCCTTATTACAACCCGAATCAAAATACTTGAATGTAAATAATCAAAACGAAAATCATAAGCAGTGTGTGGCCTTCTCCGAGTCCCTCGCAGCACCAATCTGTCTAAGGCTGGGGATTACCTGCATAGTTAAAAATGGGGTGAGTTTGCAAAAATTTAGTGTGCAATGCCCTTACTAGAGTAAATAACGATCGATATCGTAAAACAGAACTCGAAGCGATGCAGGCCAAAGCCCTTTAATGATGTGATGCAGTCCGATTCAGAGCATACGTGGGCCATAGCCCCCTACCATATCATTTGGTTCACAGCCCATACAGAATCAAATGGGCCTAGCCCAAACTAATAACAGAATAAGTGGGCCTAAGCCCAGTACAGTGATAGATCTCAAAACAAGTATGCAACAGTATGAGGAAGCATCCCACCCCGATCCAGCCAACACACCACCCGTACCAACCCTACACTTATGTGGGGATAAAATCGACCCACCCAGCCAGCACACCAATGTTAGAACCGGTTGCGGCCCTAACCAAAATCACAGCAAAGCTGCTAGTATATATATACGGCTCTAAGCCTTCAGTAGCGGCATTATAATTGACACAAAGCCATTAGTAACTGTATTAGGTTTGGCACATACCCTTTAGCGATGGTAATATAATCGGCACACAGCCTTGGGTAAATATGATCGACACAGAGTCATCGATATATATGTTAGGCACATAGCCACGGGTAAATACGATTGGCACAAAGCCATAACCAAGATGGCACAGAGCCATATTTAGGTTGGCACAGAGCCATAATCAGATTACGCGGCTTTAAGCCGTCTGTTGGTCCACAATCGTCATGCGACCCATGCGACCTTACAGATCAATACTGGATCCACAGTCATCTCATGCGACCTGTGCGACCCTATCAGAACTTCCTTCGTATCAATGTCCCAACCCCATGCAATATGTCGTGTATGTCATGCTCAATCATTACAGTCTATACAAAATGGCCATGCTCAGTAACAGTCATTTAAACATATTTTAAAAGCATATTAGGGTGGGTTTGGATGGGCGGTGCGTTTACCTGCGGTTAGTGTAAAAATAACGGTGGCGGTGAGATTAGATACTGTAGTGATACTGTAGCGTGAGACAAAAAATAAACTAAACGTACCGCACCGCACTCAATCGCCCTTCCAAACCCACCCTTAGTCACACGACCACAGTCAAGCTAGTTAAAACATAGTCATACGATAACAGTCAAATCAATTAAATTCATAGTCTAAGTCAGTCATTTACCCACAAGGGCAAAACAGTCATTTTACCTTATAAGGGTATTTCAGTAATCCTACCCTTCAGGGGTATTCCGATAATTCTACCCTACAGGGGTATTTTGGTAATTTCACAAATTATGGGTATATCGATAATTTCATAATTCACGGGTATTTCGGTAATTTCACAAATCGGGGGTATTTCAGTAATTTTAAAAATCAGGGGTATTTCGATAATTTCACAATCTGAGGGTATTTTGGTAATTTCACAAATTGGGGGTATTTCGGTAATTTTAGAAATTAGGGGTATTTCGGTAATTTTGCGAATCAGGGGTATATTAGTAATTTTTCAAATCGGGGGTATTTCGGTAATTTTGCCAACTGGGGGTATTTCAGATTTTGCAAATCGATGATATTTTAGTAATTTTATAAATTGGGGGTATTTCAGTAATTTTGCCCTCTGAGGGTATTTCAGTAATTTTGCAAATCGAGGGTATTTCAGTAATTTTTCAAACCGGGGGTATTTCAGTAATTTCTACCCTACAAGGTTATTACGGTCATTCAACGACCTTTCCGAAGGCCTACAGTCGCCTCGAGCGAAACAGATAATCTGCTTGGTCGAAATAGTGTAAATGGGCTCGAAGCCCAATATTCAGCCCAAATGGGCCCACACGCTCGTGTGGCCCATTTGGCCCAAATCCAATCACGGTTATGTGATCTACATAGCCTAACCCAGTTTCTGACACTTTCTGTAAATTTTATCCGTGTGGGGTAGGGCCCACACGGCCCATTTCAGCTCAATGAGGCCCAATACGGCCCAAACGCACGAGAGCACCCGTAGTGGCCTCTTTAGTCTACCGCACTTGGTTGTGGGCTCAGTTTTTCATCACGAGCGATAGTACGGTCGTGAGGCCCCCAAATTTCGTAGCTTCGGCTTTTCGATTTTTACCGATCCTTAGCGGAGATAGTGTGATTACACACCTTTATTTCGAAGTCGCTCCCAGATCCACGAGCACCCAACCTTGCCAAACTACAGACTTAATCTCTCAACGTTCGTGGCTCAGAAACGATCCCACGCCTTGCCTAGAATCCTTACCATTTGTTAGGAGATCTTATGAAGATTGACTTACCAAGCAATGGTAGAACCGAAGAGTACTCGACCAATCCCTTAACAGCAAAATAATCAAAAATGGCTAGCCCAGGAGATGAGGAGTATTCGGCCTAACCAATAAGGATTTATTAGAAGAGAACAAAAAAAGAATGGAGCCACAAGATGAAGGGGTATTCGGCTAGAAAAAGAAGTCAAGAGAACTCAACCAGCGAGGGAGAGATGAGGCTATAATCGGTCACAGAGGAGGGTGAAAGCAACAAGCGATTTGCCGATGGCTCAATTGTATAGTAGGACGAAAGAAAAGATGTGGAAGAAAATAGCCCAATTAGGTTGTGAAGAGGGAAGAGTCGGCAGCAGAGGAAAAGAAGAGTGCAACCATGTGCAAAGGAAAAGAAATGTAGAAATGTGCAGAGAACAGAAAAGTGCAAAATGCCTAACACCTTCAATTACCTAAAGAAAGCAACCGAAATAATTCTAGGAAGAAAAAAAACTCAAAAGCCGAAATATGGGAGGAGAGAAAGGAGAATTCGGCAACCCCTAGTCCAATTCCGAAATGACTAACCTTTCCCTCCTCAGCCGAATTGACCAAATAGAGTCTCCCCAAATGGCACAACTCTCCACTTCCCCAACTCCTTGATTCACTCCACCAATCTCTCCCTAGTCTTCTCCAAGATTTTCTCCTACCATCTCTCCATGACCATTTCAAACCTCTCATCCATCAGACTTTCACTGCAACACAAACTCTAGCCGTCCTGGCAGCAAAATAAATACCCTATTATGTTGTGCCAACACTCGAACCTCAGACCTCAAGATTACTCCACATGCCACCTTGCCACTAGACCACAAGCTCTTCTGTGACTTAAAACATGCGCAAATATTTATAAAGCCTATGTGCCAGTGTCCAGATTCTTCTAAGAGCAAAATTTAGAAATTCTGCAAGGGCCAAGACTTGAACCCAGGCTCCCCTACAACCTTAATGACGCCACAACCACTAGGCCACATGCTTCCTTGCGTCATGATTTCCCCAACAATATTCTTAAAGCCTACTCACTTACATCCAGGGTTTTATTCACCTAAACCAAAATTTTCCCTAAAGCCCAGGTTTGAACCCAAGACTTCATGGAAGCCCCCTAACCTTCCAAAATCACTCACCTAATAGGTCCAACTTGCATTAGTGTCGTTCTCTTGTTCTCAAAAATTTTAAACGCTCCCATGCCTAAGGCCCAATAGGCCCAATTCTACTAGGCCCAAATTCAGGGTGTTACACTATTTTAGCTTCTTCTTCCTCTAATTTTTGGTTATAAGATGAAAATGGGAAACTTTTAATTACCTTTGTTTTATTTATTTTATGATAAATTACTAAATTACAAGTATAACCTTAACATATAACCATTAAAAACACATAAAATGTGTCCATAAAAGTCCACTCATAAATCAAATGGTTTAATTACCATTTAAGGCCATCATATTTAAAAGCCAAAGCTAATTGACACCTTTAACTAATAGAACATTCATTTTACATTTTACGCAATTTAGTTCTTTTTACCGAATTAAGCATTCAAACAGTAAAATTTATTTACAAAACTTTCACACAATAATTCTATCATGTTGTAAACTTTAATAAAATAATAAAATAAATATTTTGGCCTCGAATTTGTGGTCCCAAAACCACTGTTTAATATTTGACCTAAAAACGGGCTGTTACAGACTAAGCCTTAATTAAATAGAATTAGGCAATCAATTCCATGCATAACAGACACCGAATAAATCAAACAAGTGGTGTACCTTAGTCGCTAGTAAACCACTCCGTGGAAGCTTCATTTAAACAATCGTTAGTATATATCTAATGCTTCACACACCGTGTTATCAATCAACAATACACCGTAAATAAATCAATAATTAAACTCAAATATGCCTCAAAATAATTATAAAACCATTCAAAATAAATGTCCACTGTCCAAAGTCCATTTACAACCAAAATATATCTAATTCCTGGGAGTTCCACAATGCCCGACTACAGTCTCTAAAATGTGTAATAAAGTCTCTACCAAGCCTAGATCTCTTGAAACTTTCTTGCTCGACTCCTCAGCTCCTCAATCCCGATGATTATCTGCACGAATGTGAGAGTGTGAGTGTAATAGCCCGGTTTTAGCTAAATCAGAATAGTGGTTTCAGAACCACAAATTTGAGGTCGTAAATTATTTTTATATTATTTTATGTGTTTACAACATGTGAATTAATATGTGTGAAAGTTTCGTGAAATAATTTTATCGTTTGGTTGTTTAATTTAATAAAAGGATTTAATCGCGTAAAATGTAAAAGTAGCATGCTATAAGTTAAAGTGCTTATTTGCTTTGATTAATTAAATGTGAGGTCCTTATGTTGTGATTTGACCATTGAATATTTGAGTGGACAAAGATGGACAACCATTATGTGTTTTGTTATTTAATTATAAAGGTTAATTAGGTAATTTAGTAATAATAGTTAAATAAATAAAACAAAACATAAAAAAATCATGCATGTTCATCTTTTGGCCAAATATTGAGAAGAAAAAGAAGCCATGGAAGCTCACTTAGGTTCGACCTTGCATAATTAAAAATGTAAGTGATTTTGAGTTCGGTTTTTGATAAATTTTACATTTTTGAGATCGTTGCTTCGTATTCTAGCTAGCCCATGCTGTAACACCCCTTACCCATATTCATGCCGGAATAGGGTTTGAGGCATTACCTAACTGATCTTTCTTAAACATCTTGATCGGGGTTATAAAATTTCGTTTAAACTCATCACTTGTACATACTCGGCCTAGGATGCCCTACACATACTTCCGAGAGGTACCGGAACTATCCCGGGAACTTTTACGAATTCGAGAAACTTCTTAATAAAACAGGGGCCACACGCCCATGTGAAGTGGGACACGCCCGTGTGAAGTGGGACACGCCCGTGTGGTCACACACGCCCATGTCCCTACCCCGTGTATAAAATCATGAGTATTCTGTTTGTGTCACACGGCCTAGGCACACGCCCGTGTGACTAGCCCGTGGGAGACACTGACTAATTTCACACGGCCTTGACACACCCGTGTGCTAAAACTCAGCATTCTGACTTATCCACATGGCATATACACACGCCCGTGTGCTTCAACCGTGGGCAAATTAAATTCCAAATGTAAAGTGCAGACTTCACACGGCTTGGGCACACGCCCATGTGCTAGCCGTGCCTCCCACATGGTCTTGACACACGCCCGTGTGTCTACCCATGTGGACAATTATCAGGCTATCTACCAAGCCATTGCCACTCTACATTGCACACATACAAATTCCATTACAAAAACTCCACATATCATCAGTTACAAATCTGGGATTATCACATTTGGCGATCTCAACTATGACTTAATCAACCTGAAATACTAGCCCTATACATGCCATGACTCATAAGGACTTGAAACCTCATACCAAGTGTCTGCTCGATAGTGTGAAAACATCCCCGGCAATCTCCAACCCGAGCTAGCTAAATTATCCTATAAGAGATGGGAGAAAGAAAAGGAGGAAGCAATAATGCTTAGTAAGTTCATCTGTATATAACTGATAAATACTGATATTCATTGAATATACACAACCACAAGGCATTATAATGAGTGTTACTCATAAACTCATGGTTACTTACTCAACCATTCTTGAAACTTACTTATTCTATCTTTTACCACATTCAAACCATGCCACAAGCCAATTACTCGTGTTAATTAGCATACATTCCTGCACTGATCACCACATGATCACATAAAACAACACATCAAGCATTTTTAATAAGCCACTCATATACTAATCTCTCGGTGGTTTCGTACTTAGCCCACTATCGATCTCTAATAGGGTGGTATCGCACTTAGCCCACCAAATAATTTCATAAGCGATGGTATCGCACACAGCCCATCGATTAGTAATTCATCGGGTGGTAACGCACACAGCCCACCGATAATAATATGGGTGATGGTATCGCACACAGCCCATCACTAACAATCAATAAGGTGATTTCGCACATAGCTCACCGTTATTATACATTCATGGATAATTATCCTTATGTACTTCTCTATTTCAAATGTTCATACGGGAACATCCTCACACACTACTATTCTTGCTTAATTTTCTACGATACTCGTTCGCATTCACACAATGCATTTATAAATATAACTTATGAAACTGAGGTGCATTAATTACACATAACCCACCAGGGGTTCATCATATACCAAATTTACCTCAATTCAATTCTAACACATAGTTGTGCTTCTCATGGTACAGCCACATACTTTCTCTCTTTCAACATACCCGTTGAATCACTCAAATTGTTAAATAACACTCTTGAGTCTCATACACATAATGTCATATTGACATTATACCCCAATAGGGTCTTACATGTATTAACATGTCGATGCCATGTCCCCGACATGGCCTCACACAAATTTTCACACCGAGGCCATATTCTAGTATGGTCTTACACGGGACCTTAATTATCAACGTATCATGCAGATTTCTTTACCCTCTAGTCTCAAATTAAAATAAGACTCTCATTTCTTGACATTCCGTCAAAACATATTTAACGTATACACAGAGGTAATTAAACAATCCGTACAACATCGAAATGTTAAGTACATCACTTAGAATTTCATAATTTAGCATATGAACTTACCTCGATGTCGAAAGGGTCGAAAGGAACTTTTTGCCCACATTTCTCTTTTCACCCGTTCTAGGTCCGAATCTCATTTTTCCATGATCTATCATACCACAATTAGCTCAATTATTAGTCACATTAATCAGTGTGACCCAAAAATAATCTTATGGAAAATTTATGTTTTTACCCCTAAACTTTCACATAATTACACTTTTTCCCCAAGGCTCGTAAATTGATTTTTATCCAATTTTCTTGTATTTTGGACTTATCCGAACCATTTTCATAACTATAGCTATCCACATTTCTCACTAATTCATGCACTTAGGACTAATTTTACAACTTTTGCAACTCGGTCCTTTTTGTCATTTTCGTCGAAAATCACTTAGTAAAACTTGTTTCTCTTCTCATGGACATGCATAATCCACCATTAATCATCAAAATACACACTTAATCAACCATGGCAAAATTCACAAACTTCAATAGTTTTGAAAATGAAGGTACAGGATAGCTAAATCGAGTTACCACGACTCCGAAAACGTAGAAATCATTAAAAATGAGGCAAAAACCACTCACCTATCAAGCTCCCAAGCTTGGCTGAACATGGCTTTCTCCATGGCTGCCCATTTATTTTCTCACAATCAGCTGGAGAAGAAAATAGAAAAGAATGGTGCCTTTTTACTATTTTTGTCTTATTATACCCATTTAACTTAACTTCCAAATTTGCCCTTTTTCTTTTCAACTAACTTCAAAAATACCAAATAGATATCTTCCATCAACTTATAAGTGGGCTAATTTCTTCATAAGGACCTTCACTTTAAAAACCCATCACAATTACACCCTTTATCATCTAGAACACACATTTCGCACTTATAACAATTTAATCCTACTAACCAAATTAAGCACTTTTTCGATAAAATTTCTCAACGAAATTTTCACACAATAATTCAATCACATTATAGACCTCAAATTGATAATCCAAGCTATTTCATACTTAAAGCATCTAGGACCCCATATTTTGCAACTTATTTACTTTAGTCCAAAAGTCAAATTGGACACTTTATGCCTAAAATTTCTTCATGAAATTTTTACACATGCATACGAACATATCATAAACCTCATAACAGTCATAAAATAATTATTTCTACTTCAGATTCGTGGTCTCAAACCACTATTTCGACTAGGCCCTAATTCGAGATGTTACAAATTCTCCCCCCTTTAGGGATTTTTGTCCCCGAAAATCTTGCCAGGAGAAGTTACTTTCAACATTCCTAAAACGTTTCCACCAATTCTTCAAAATCACAAATCGATTTATCCTCAAGTTTCTTTCGCCAAAAATCTTTAAGTTGTAGTACACAAGATCAAAGCACAACCTTGAAACCTAGATTACTTTTTCTCCAGAGCATTTATACTCAATAATCTTACTATTGTGAACTCAGCACATGCTAAAATGATCATTCGGATCTTTATCGCACATTTCGCTAAAATTCGGATGACATCCCCCTCATTGGAAATCAAGTCACTTCAATTTTGAAATCTATTGTATTTTATCTCACTCTATCACTAGGATATTCACCGACTGTAATAGTTCTGACTTGCATGCTTAGAAAATTTAGCTTTTAGTGGTCGACTACTTCTGACCATAACTCAATTATATCGTGAAATGTACTCAGTCGTCAAAACATTTATGCATATAACTGCACTTTTTCTTAGTCTTGCATGAGTAGACATGCTATTACTAAGTCTCATACCAAAACCTTCTGTATAAGTTCTGAATTCATCAACATACAAATTCTACCTCAAGGTAACATCAACAATGGAAATCTCATTCGACCTGAATCTTAACGTCTTAATCAAACTCATTCAGAGCTTATTTAAAACATCATTCATTATCTTCCTTCTGAACTCTTTTGTTTCGAGAGGAAAACTCACTCTAGTCATTAACCTCACTGAAACTAGAATATTACTCACTAAGGTCAACCGAGTAACTAACTCGCATTGCTTAACATGGATCTTTTATTCAGACACCTATACTATGTCTACTATCTGAGAAGTATTACAATAACTATACTCGCCATTGTAATAGTTCAAGCTGTTTTCACTATTTCATTTTCAAAATCCTCTGCAGCATAAGATTCTCTAACTCATCAAAATTCAAAAAGCACATATCGGTTTGAACATCTTAATGAGCATACCTCTGTATCATGCTTTCTACTCACATACACACAGAATTTTATTCTCTTTATTGATTCATGCGTGAATATACACAGAACTTGAATCATATATCAATACATTAATCTACTCTTTTCTCTATGCTGAGAACATATTTCAAGCACACTCTCATCTGAGACTCTCTTGCTATGCTAATCTAAAACCTTTACTATCGTCATATCTCATGATAGCAGGGACATCTCGGTCGAATTCATTAACTCTATTCAGCTTACTCGAAAACCCATCACATAACGTGAAACTTGTGATTTTGCTTCTCATACTAGAATCATCACCAACTTCCTCTTCAAAGTACCCGAATAAGGTTACGAGGAGATAAAGGAATTTCGATTTCAATTAACTAAATTGATAACCATTTAGTCTGATTTCTCAGTCAGCCAACATTCTCACACAATCACAATTTCATGAAAAGAACGACCACATCACCCTTGAAGGGAAACATGTATTATAACAGCTCGGTTTAGGGGCTAGTCAAAACAGTGATCTCGAAATCACTAATTCAAGGTTAGAGAAAATTATTTTCATGATATGTTATGTGTTATAACATGTTTATAAGGATGCATGAAAATTTTGGTGACTTAATTTTAGCGATTTCTATCTAAATTGTGAAAACGGACTAAATCGTATAAAGTGCGAAAGTTCTATTTTAATTGCTAGAGGTACCAAAAAGCTATGGTTTATAAATTAGAGGACTTTAAAGGGCAAATAGGCCATTTTGGAGTGTGATGGCCGGCCATGTGGTATGGGAGACAAGAGCATTTAATGCTTAGTCAAAATTTGGTGAGAAAAGATGAATAAAATATGATAAAAAGAAAAGCTATCATCTTTTTTATTTCTTCTCTTCCTCCACCGAAAATAGCAGCCATGGGAAGGGTTTTTGAAGCTTAAAATTTCAGCAAGAAATTCTCCACTCAAGTAAGTGATTTTGATGGTATTTCTTGAAGAAAATTGTACTTTTAGAGTCCCCAAAGCTTAAGCTTTCTAAAGAGGGGACTAGTTTACAATATGGTTGAAAGTCTAGGGACTTGCCATGATAGGGTTCATGTTGTTTGATGAGTTTTTATGGAAGAAAATGAATGATAGGATGATGAGAAACAACTTTTGTGAAAGGTGTTGTCATGAAAACACCTAATTGGGACAAAAATACAAAAGTTGTAATTTGTTCATTTAAGCATGAAATTGATGGAATTGAAAATAGTTGTAAGAGGATTAAATGTTTAGCTAGGCTTGTTTAACAAGAAAATGTGATGAAAATTTATTTACGAGCCTGGGGGCAAAATAGTAATTTTGTCAAAGTGTAGGGGCAAAATAGTCATTTTTGCCTAAAGTTTAGATTATGGTATATCATGATTTATAAGTGATTAAATCAGTAAATTTCATTGTTCTAGATCAAAGAAAATGAGTTTCGAACCTAGAACGGATGAAAAGAGAAATGTGGGAAAAAAGTCCTTTTCGGCTCTTTCGACATCGAGGTAAGTTCATGTGCGAATGTTGCAATTACGTATGAGCTTATTTAGTATTCCAATGTTGTATGGAATGTATATTACTATATTAATGTATGAAATGTCTCTTGATGAGATGTCAATGGAATTAAATTTAGAGAAATGGGAAAGGTGTATAGCACGATAGGACAATGGTTAAATTCTCAAACAAGACCATATTGGAATATGGCCTCGGTGTAAGAATTCGTATAAGACCATGTCAGGGACGTGGCATCGATATCTTAGTGTATGTAAGACCCAATTGGGGTATGATGATAATGAGAACTATGTGCATGAGACTCAAGAGAGTTATTTAACAATTCGAATGATTCAATGTATATGTTGAATGTATGTGGTTGTACCATGAGTAGCACAAGTATGTGTAGAACTGAATTGAGATGAATTCAATATATGATGAACCCCTAGTGGGATATGTGTAGTTGATGCACCTTAGTTGCATGAGACAGATTTATTGATGTACTGTGTGAATGATAACGAGTACCATAGAAAGTTAACTAAGAATAGAAGCATGTGAGGATTTTCTCGAATGAACATTTGAAATAGAGATATACTTGTGGATTATTATCCATGAATGTAAATAACGGTGAGCTATGTGCGATGTCACCTTATTAATGGTTAGTGATGGGCTGTGTGCGATACCATCAACTATATTATTTATTGGTGGGCTATGTGCGTTACCACCTGATTGATTAGTAATCGATGGGTTGTGTGCGATACCATCGCTTATAAATGATTGGTGGGCTGTGTACGTTACCACCTGATGGATTAGTAATCGATGGGCTGTGTGCGATACCATCGTTTATAAATGATTGGTGAGCTAAGTGCGAAATCACCATAGGTATAAATGATTGGTGGGCTGTGTGCAATACCACCCTATTAGAGATTCAATGGTGGGCTAAGTACGAAACCACCGAGAGATTAATAGTATGAGTATCTTATTGAAAATGCTTGATGAGCTGTTTTATATGATCATGTGGTGATCAGTGCAGGAATGTATGCTAATTGAATGAGCAATTGGCTTGTGACATGGTAAGAATGTGGTAAGAGATTGAATGAATAAGTTTCAAGAATATTTGAGCAAGTAACCATGACTTTATGAGAGACACTCTTCGTGATACTTTGTAATTATGTATATTCAATGAATATCAATAATTGACACATTATGAAGATGAGCTTACTAAGCATTATTGCTTACTCCTTTTACTTTTCTCATCCCTTATAGGTTATTTTTAACGAGCTCGGGTTGGAGGCCGTCGGTGATGTTTTCACAGTATCGAGCAGACCCTTGGTATGAGGTATCAAGTCCTTATGAGTCATGGCATGTATAGGGATTCTTTTAAAGTTGATTTGAGTTCTAACCGATGTGCCCAAATTGTATTGGCCTAAGAGAATCTAGAGTTGGTTGTGTATGACCATAGATGATGGCTTAAGTAGGTTGTATTTGTATTGGGAGTAGTTCTCCCTAGTGTATGGGATAAAGACTTTATCTCTTTAATGATTAAATGTGTTAATTCATGTGTTTTAATGGATGATTTGAGAATGTTTTGAAGTAGTATATGAATGTATGCAAACGGGAGTGGTAAAAGGCTTGGTAAGATAGCCTATAAGTGCCCACACGGATAGACATACGGGCGTGTGTCTAGGCCGTGTGTTTCCTGCACCTTAGTATCTTAAGTTAGATTAGACCACGGGCTGGTCACACGGTCGTTTGTTCAGGCTGTGTGATACACACGGTTGGCACACGGGCGTGTGCCAAGGCCGTGTGAAGTCTGCACTTGACACTTAGATATTCAATTGTCACACGGCTGATGCACACGGGCGTGTGTACAGACCGTGTGGATAAGTCAGAATGCCAAGGTTTGGCACACGGGACAGGGCCACGGGCGTGTCTAGGCCGTGTGTATTTTGCCAGTATCCTCCACGGGTGAAAGACACGGGCATGTTTTAGGGGTGCACGGGCATGTCCCAAGTCACACGGACGTGTGACCCCTGTTTCGAGAGAAAGTCTCCAAATGAGTTTCAAAAGTTTCGAGACGAAAGTTTGAGGCCTCGTAGGCCCATGAAATTTCTGATTTGACTAAGAAAGAGAAGTTTTTAATTCAGAACGAAATTTTATAGCCCGTAAGTACATGTTTAAGAAAGTTCAAGCATGGTAATGTCTTGTATCCGGTCTTAGCCTCGGACTCGGGTATAGGGTGTTACATTTAGTGGTATCAGAGCATGGTTTAGTCGATTCTCGGACTAACCTAGCACGAGTAAGAGTCTAGCTATACATGCCATATGTGGACCGTGATAGTGTGATGTCTCCCGGCTCTAATGAAATTGTTTTGTTAAGACAGAGATGATTCCTAACCGAGCTAATTTCAGTAAGTTTGTAAGATTTTCAAGCTTCATGGATGTTTTAATTGATTTGCTTGCTATGTTGTTAAATGCACATTATTTCCATGAAAATGTTTAATGATTTATTAAACAAAGGAGTTACTAAGAGCATGTATATGAAATTCCCGATTGAAAATGAATTACTTAGGACACTCAGTCTGCCACATGAGACAAGAAAGCCCGTATAAGACCATGTGAAGAAATGGCATCGGCAATCAAGCAAGTTATCATGTAAGACCAAGACAAGCCTTGGAATTGAAGAGTTACTATGAGATGAAGACCCATGTAAGCCCAAGCCAAGGCATGGCATTGGCGAGTCTCCAAGCAAAGATGTCATGTATGTCCAAGACAAGTCTTGGCATTAAAAAGCTATCAAGAGATAGAGATCCCATGTAAGACTATATCAAGGATATAGCATTGCATCAAGATACATGTGAAATGAGATTCAGTATCCTTAGTCATTCATAGTAACTCATCGGGCAAAAGAGTAAAGCTTAAATGAGATAGTAAGAAAGTTAGTAGTAAAGTTGATATTATGTCATGCTAGTGAAGGCTGACTAACAAGTATAATTCATGTTATGAATGATGATGTTGAGATTATGCTTGTTATAGTAAAGTATACTGATCTATGTGATCAAGTGTTACAGGTACCTTGTTTACCTTACAAACATGAGACTAGTAAGTACCATGATGTATGTGAGAAGCAGTAAGAGTAAGAAAGCATTTGAGATTTGTGATGCCATTGTTTATGATAAATATGTCCACATGGTTAAATCTCACATGTGACTGTTAAAGTAGAGAATGCATGATGTTTTGTTTTATGACTCTGTTATGAAGCCACACATATTATGGTGTGGAAGTTAAAACTGAAAAGTTTAACTAAGTAGAATGCAGGAGATGAGTACGGTCGTTCAATGATAAAATGATGAATAAGACCATGGTTGGATCATGGCGGTACATGTGATCCCATATAAGACCATGTTTGGGGCATGGCATTGGCATCGATACAAGATCCCGTACAAGACCATATCTGGGATATGGCATCGGCATCGACATGAGTTTCCATGTAAGACCGTATCTAGGATATGGCATTGGTATTGATATGAGATTTCGTGTAAGACCATAGCGAGGCTATAGCATTGTGACGACATGTAAAGCAATAGCTGGGCTATGATGTTGTGATACGAGTAAGACCATAGTTGGACTATGGCAATCAAGTAAACGAAGTACTCAAAACCCGTAAGACATTCTCTAGATTAATAAGGAATAGTAAGAGGAAATAGAGTTAAATGTTGAGTACTCAAGTAGACCTTAATGTGAAACTTGAGTAAGTGAAGTCACAGTTCGAAAGTATAAGTGATAGAAACAATTGTAGCGTGATAAATATGAAAACTCCCTTGAGGCGAGTTGTGTGACTATGATGATATTTCATTGTCAATGAGTAGTAAATCATATGTATGTAGTCACGAGAGTTAGGTTAAGGGACTTTGCAACCTCACTCCCTTACCACTGTTGAATTTTGATAAGACGTTATGAGAGTTAAGTTGAGTAAGTTTGCATCGGATTAATGCAATAATTATGCTAGCATGATTAAGAATGCCTTGTATCACATCGATGCATAATACTCTACTAAATAGAGTAACTGTTGTTGAACATGAGGTTGAAGTCCTAGAGGACTAAAATGATGAGGCTATCATCGAGATATGAGATAGACAAGGTCCCGTATAAGACCATGACCGGGACATGGCCTCTGCACTGAGTTGAGATTCCGTATAAGACCATATCCAGAATATGGCATCGATATTTGATGAGGAAGTCCACATAAGACCTTATCAGGGATATGGCATTAGCATTTAGAGGTGACTCCATAAAAGACCACCTCGGGAATGTGGCATTGGTTTCGTACCTACATGAAGGACGATGAACATACGTCTTTGATTATCCCTAGTGATCAATGGGACAGATAGATGAGTCTAGAGGTAGAAATGAGAATGGTACTAAAGTCATGTGAAAGAGTGAAAACATGTACTCGTGAATGAATCACGAAGAGTCGATTACGATATATGACACGGGATGTATTATATAAGTGCAAGTATGAGTAAGTTGGCTAGAAGCCTATGGTTTGTGCATGGTTAGTGAATGCCATGGATGAGATTATAATGATCTCCTTTAGTATTATGTACTAAAACATGTTTCCCTTCAGGGATGATGTAGTTGTTCTTTTCCTAAATTGTGATTGTGTGAGAATGTTAGCTGATAGTAAAAATCAGACAAAACGGTTGTTGATTTAGTTAATTGAAATCGACATTTCCTTTATCTCCTCGTAACCTTAATTGGGTACCTTGAGGAGGAAATTGGTGATGATTCGTGTATAAGAGGTGAAATCACAAGTTTCACGTTGTGTGATGGGTTTTCAGGTAAGCCGAATAGAGTTAACTAATTCGATCGAGATGTCCCTGCTATCGTGAGATATGACGATCGTAAAGGTTATAGATTGGCATAGCAAGAGAAACTCATATGGGAGTGTGCTTAAAATATGTTCTCAGTATGGAGAAAAGAGTAGATTAATGTATTGAGATATGATTCAAGTTCTGTGTATATTCTCGCATGAATCAGAAAAGAGAATAAAATTCTATGAGTAGGGGGCATGATACAAAGACATGCTCATCGAAATGTTCAAACCTTGATGGTTGAGTTGAAAGCTATAGAAAGAACTGTTTATTTGAAAGTTCTAGTACTGAGATCAGTCTGAATCGAGAGAAAGAGTTGACAGTTGGTGATCCAGAGACGATCACTTTTGTGTCTGTGTTGTGAGTTAGATATTATGTATTGATCCATGGGAAGATCTATGTGTATCTCCTGAATTTTTATAAGTGAGGGTATCTTATGCTACAGAAGATTTTGAAGATGAAATAGTGGAAACGGCTTGAGCTATTGTAATGGTGGGTATAGTTATTGTGATACTACTCAGATAATAGACATAGTACAGATGTCTGAATGAAAGATCCATTTTTAGTAATGTGAGTTAGTTACTCGGGTGACTCTAGTTGGTAATATCCTAGTTTCAGCGAGGTTAATGACTATAGTGAGTCTTCCTTTGAGAACAGAAGAGTTCAGAAGTGTTATAATAAATGGTATATTAAATAAGTTATCCATGTTGGATAAGATTTCTATTGTTGATGCTTCCTCGAGATAGAAAGTGAATGATGTTGAATCCAGAACTTATACAAGATTTTTGGTATGAGATTTAGTAGTAGCATATCTACTAATGCACAAGTAAGGAAATGCAGTAATGTGCATAAATGTTTTGACAATAGGGTACATTTCACTATATGATCGAGTTATAGTTAGAAGTAGTTGATCACTAAAAGCTGAATTTTCAAAGCGTACAAGTCAAGACTATTATAGTTAGTAAACGCTTGAATGAGAAAATGAGATACAACCTTATAGATTTCAAATTTGATTTGACAAATTCCCAAGAAGGGGAAAGTCATTCAAATTTTAGTGAATCAACCAGTAAAGATTCGAATGATCATTTGGACATGTGCAGAGTTCCAAATTGGTAGATTATAGAGTATATGCCCTAGAGGAAGAATAACCTAGGTCTCAAGTTATGTTTCGACCTTATGTATCACAGCTTAAGAGTTGTTGGCAAGAGAAACTTGAGGATAAGTGGATTCACGATTTTGAAGAGTAGATGGAAACATTTTAAGAATGTTGATAGCAAATCCTCCTGATAAGATTTTCGGGGACGAAAATCCCTAAGGGGGGGAGAATGTAACAGGCCGATTTAGGGGCTAGTCAGAACAGTGATCTTGAAATCACTAATTTGAGGTTAGAGAAAATTATTTTCATGATATGTTATGTGTTATAACATGTTTATAAGGATGCATGAAAATTTTGGTGCCTTAATTTTAGCGATTTCTAGCTAAATTGTGAAAAAAGGACTAAATCGCATAAAGTGCGAAAGTTCTATTTTATTTGCTAGAGGTACCAAAAAGCTATGGTTTGTAAATTAGAGGTCTTTAAAGTGCAAATAGGCCATTTTGGAGTGTGATGGCCGGCCATGTGGTATGGGAGACAAGAGCATTTAATGCTTAGGCTCCGTTTGTTTGCCCGTAAAATGTTTTCCGGAAAATAATTTCTGGAAAATGATTTACTTTTCTCGAAAATGATTTCTGAGAAAATATTTTCAGTGTTTGGATGAATTGTAAAATATTTTTCGGTGTTTGGTGTGATTTCAAAATATTTTTGGAAAAACTGTTTTTACATATATTAATAAATTTTATATACATATTAATAAATTTTTATATTTTAAATTTTTTTTACATATATTGCAATGATTTATTTATAAATAAACAAATCAAATTAAATATATAATAATACTCAATTATTAAGCTAACGAGGAAGGAAAATTGGGTTCTCGATTTAAAAGTATTACGAACTCAATAGCCTTATACTTTTCTTTTGTATGCATAATCATCGCCGAATTATATGATGACTTGTTCTCTTATAACATTTTATCCCATTGCACACTGTTTTGGTTTTGATAGCTGAGTTAGTACTTCTCATCATCTTATGAGACCGAGAACATGGCGATCGTTCCTCTCTTATTTTCCCCGCTTGGAGAAATGACCTCTAGGATCTCTGTAGTGCCATCATCTTGATTCGTCGATATTCTACTCTAGAATTTCACTTTGATTGACTATGGTTATCCTGGTGTATGGATATTGCATCTTTGAAGCTAATATTTGATGACAATTTGCATGTGGCCTTTGTAAATGACTACTTGAAGGATATTTCGGTGCTATTTATTAGCTCAAAGGTGCAAACATCATTGACTTGGATATTGTTATCCAAGTACAAAAGTACCCCAAACCAGTTTGTAAAAATGAATATTGTTATCCAAGAAGGAAAGAGTTGAATTAAAAATATCGAATCTTCATTATTGTCAATGTGACATGCAATGAAATCTTTAGTCTAAAGCGGCAGAAGTGAAGTGTAGACAAAAACATAATGATGAAGCTTTCTTAAATCATTTCCAATTTCAACAGAAAGATTAGATCATTTACAAAAAAGGAGTTTCTGCACTTCCATGATCAAACTATTTTTTTCTTACCATCCAAGCAAAAGAGAGACTGGTAAAAACATGATCATACATACAACCCATGGTTGCCATTTCAACAATTTGATACAAAAGAGTTGTAGAGAAATTACAAATGATGGTATGCTACTACTTTTTAACCTACATTTTCTCACTTGTTTCTTTCCTATTATTTCCATCTCCAACCTTGCAAATAATCTTTAAGTTAATGACATTACCAGTATTAGGAATGTGCTGAAACAAGAGAGTATCTCCAAGTTCTAGCTTGTTTTCTTGCACAAACTGTGACCATCCTGCACCTAGACGAACTTGTGATTTTGCATTCACTATGGTGTTTAACAGCCACTTCCTACCCTCTGAGTTCTTTATCATGGTGCTCAGTTTCTCTACCAAGCCCATTTCTTTGGCAAAACTAGTTGGAACAACCTGAAATTTAAGAGAACATATATAATGAAGTTGAAAAAGAAAACATCATTGAATTGAGAATTAAAATCAAGTGGTTGTTCTTACAATAGAGAGTACTTACAGTATTCCTTCAAAACCATTACAAATGAAGCCTTCTTTGGGGTCAACTCGATACAATCTCATCATTTCCAATGCTTACTCCTAAACAACCATGGATGATTGAAATGAATTGATGAAAAGGTATAAAAATGAAAATCCAAGTGTTTACATATGAAATATAAGTTAAAAGACCTTATGACTACCTTATGACTCTGCATGAGAGACCAAAAGAAAGGGAAAATGGGTTACGTAGCTTTACACCTCATCTTTTGATATAATCATCCTCTAGTTTCCCTCCTTCCCACATGCACCTCTTCTTAAAATTGAAATTGACAATCCAATAATATGCACAATAAATAAAGAGTGAAGATGCGTTTCATACAAATCATTGTGATTATGGCAAATTGATAATCTGAAATAAAATTGGCGACCAAAGAAAGGGGTGAGTACTCTTTTTTTCATTTTTGTCAAAATACTGCAGGTAAGAGAATAAAGATGGGACAAACTTTAATATGTATGAATCCAGAGGTTCTAGGGAAAAAAAATGCATGAGTCACCATCCCGCTTTCATGTTTATGTGGAGGCTATTAGTCAATAAAGCAAACAAATAGGAGAGGGAAAGGGAAGATAATATGGTCAGACTACATATGAATAAAGAAAATTTACCAATCATGCCAATTGAAAGAACCCTAAATCAAGCAGATTATATATTTGAGTTTTAACAATATGAAGGCATAGCTCCAGCACCTATCTTAGACAATAGTCTCGGCAAGCTTATTAAATGTGTAGGTAAGACTTGACTCAGAAAATTTCTGTGAGACAAGATATGATCAGTCATCAAGAGCCTAAAGGAATACCTGAATTAAAATATTTTATCATGTACACAAAAATGCCTTTGAATTTTTTAATCTAGCATCATTGATGAAGAAGAAAATGTTGTGAAGCTATTTACATCGTGGACGCATTCAAATGCAGAAATCATGGCCTGGATACTCCCCGTACATTCAACACTGCGATCGACTCCTCCACCAGTCATCTCAACAATGACCTGATCATTAGAACCATTTCTTAATAAGGATCCCATAACAAGTTGACAGATTTTACGCAAGGTGACCCTAGTAACTAATGGTTATGTTCCAATCAGAACAACAAAGATTACCTCATATATAATCAATATCATACTTGATTATCACCATAAGTGCAAAGACGAATAAACAATAAATTCCATAGTTTAACGTTTGCAAAGTGCCATCGTGGTCGGTCCGTGAGCACTAACAAAAACACGGAAAACCACTAATAATGACTTGACATATATTAAACTTTTACGAAGCTACAAAAGCGCAACAAGGAGAAAAAGAACCTTAAACATTGTCACCTAACCTTCTAGTAGCATTCATAGAGTCATATTAGAAATAGCCTACGAATTTCCTTCTACCAATTGTTTTAATAACATACCCTATATTTTCAAAGGAGTATTAAGGAGAGCACTTATATTATCATTGATGGGGATATATCATATTATATCTAATATCTTTTACAGTGAGGTTAACTCCGGAAATAGAACTTATTTGAGCTGCAACACGATTTTAAACAAGTTTCACTATTTCAAGTACATACCTTGTCTGCTTCTACACTAACAGATGAAGTAGGCACCTCAGAGCCTCCAACCTGCAAGACACAAATCATAAGAACGAAATATTGAATGTCGAACGAAGCTCACTTTTTTTTCTCACATTTCATAACAAACAAAAAAATAATTTATATAACGGTTAGGTTCATTTTCTTCTCACTTTTCATAGCAAACAAACAAAGAATTTATCCCAATGCACTTCTAAAAACTCAATACCATCAACACAACAAAGACCTGTTTTTTTTTCAATTCCCATAACTATTTTTCAATTAACCAAAGGACTTAAAATTTGAGTGCCAAATAAAATCAAAATAGGCTCATATGAACAAAACAGAAGGCTCACTTGAAACAAAAGCGATTACGTTCCCATCAATGAAACAAAATAGGCTCACTTCAGAGTAACTCACCATTAGTTAAGAACAAGTACGGGACAATCAATTCACCTGTGGAAGTAATAAAGGAAAAAAAAAACACACTGATTAACAATATCATTTTCAAAATGTCCTTGCATTTGAGTGCAACCAAACATGATTCATGATATTGGAAAGTAAACCAATAGAAAATATATATAATAAAGATGCAGAATCTCCATACAATCTTCTCAAAGCTTGTGGAGAACCTCCAACGGGAACACGGCCTCGAAGAATAACGCCATCGATATCAAATGCTATTCCAAAATTACACCTGAAAAAGAATAACAACTTCAAGTTTCATACATTTTCTAGGGAACCAAACAAGAAACTGAAGCAGATTCCAGATTCTTTAAGGGGAAAAAAAAGAAAAAGGAAATTAAAATGACCGTTTTTATGGTTTGAGCTAAGCTTGAAGAGGAGTGAAAGGAGAAGGAGCTTTATTTCTGAATTGAGAAAACCTAGAAATGGTTGATGCGTGAAATTTCATCTCTGATTTTTAGTCTTTAAATCCCAAAATTCTCCAAAAAAAAAAAGGGAAAATTTGGGTAAAAAGAAGTTAGCAATTGATCCGTCCCCTGGGATTAGTATCAAACAGAGACGTGGGTTTGGGTAAAAAGAAGTTAGCAATTGAACTCTTCGACGAGTGGGAGAGACGGAGTGGGAAGTGCAACTGAGATGTGAGGAATTTTTTTTGAAGCTGAGACGATGCGAAGGGAATGGCTGAGACGATGGGAAGGGAATGGAAAATGTCTTACGGATTCTAAATCGGTAAGACGTTTTCCAGAATTAAGGAAGTCATTTTACGCGTGTTTATAAAATGTTTTCCAAATGGAAAAGCTTTTCAGCCTACCAAACACTGGAAAAGAGGAAAATATTTTCCGGAAAATCAACTACACCTAAACAAACAGACCCTTAGTCAAAATTAGGTGAGAAAAGATGAATAAAATATGATAAAAAGAAAAGCTATCTTCTTTTTTATTTCTTCTCTTCCTCCACCGAAAATAGCAGCCATGGGATGGGTTTTTGAAGCTTAAAATTTCAGCAAGCAATTCTCCACTCAAGTAAGTGATTTTGATGGTATTTCTTGAAGAAAATTGTACTTTTGGAGTCCCCAAAGCTTAAGCTTTCTAAAGAGGAGACTAGTTTGCAATATGGTTGAAAGTCTAGGGACTTGCCATGATAGAGTTCATGTTGTTTGATGAGTTTTTATGGAAGAAAATGAATGATAGGATGATGAGAAACAACTTTTGTGAAAGGTGTTGTCATGAAAACACCTAATTGGGACTAAAATGCAAAAGTTGTAATTTGTTCATTTAAGCATGAAATTGATGGAATTGAAAATAGTTGTAAGAGGATTAAATGTTCAGCTAGGCTTGTTCAACAAGAAAATGTGATGAAAATTTATTTACGAGCCTAGGGGCAAAATAGTAATTTTGCCAAAGTGTAGGGGCAAAATAGTCATTTTTGCCTAAAGTTTAGATTATGGTATATCATGATTTATACATGATTAAATCAGTAAATTTCATTGTTCTAGATCAAAGAAAATGAGTTTCGGACCTAGAACAGATGAAAAGAGAAATATGGGCAAAAAGTCCTTTTCGGCTCTTTCGACATCGAGGTAAGTTCATGTGCGAATGTTGCAATTACGTATAAGCTGATTTAGTATTCCAATATTGTATGGAATGTATATTACTATATGAATGTATGAAATGTCTCTTGATGAGATGTCAATGGAATTAAATTTAGAGAAATGGGAAAGGTGTATAGCACGATAGGACAATGGTTAAAGTCTCGAATAAGACCATATTGGAATATGGCCTCGGTGTAAGAATTCGTATAAGACCATGTCAGGGACATGGCATCGATATGTTAGTGTATGTAAGACCCAATTGGGGTACGATGATAATGAGAACTATGTGCATGAGACACAAGAGAGTGATTTAACAATTCGAATGATTCAATGTATATGTTGAATGTATGTGGTTGTACCATGAGTAGCACAAGTATTTGTAGAACTAAATTGAGATGAATTCAATATCTGATGAACCCCTAGTGGGGTATGTGTAGTTGATGCACCTTAGTTGCATGAGACAGATTTATTGATGTACTGTGTGAATGATAACGAGTACCGTAGAAAGTTAAGTAAGAATAGAAGCATGTGAGGATGTTCTCGAATGAACATTTAAAATAGAGATATACTTGTGGATTATTATCCATGAATGTAAATAATGGTGAGCTATATGCGATGTCACCTTATTAATGGTTAGTGATGGGCTGTGTGCGATACCATCAACTATATTATTTATTGGTGGGTCGTGTGCGTTACACACGATTGATTAGTAATCGATGGGTTGTGTGCGATACCATCGCTTATAAATGATTGGTGGGCTGTAATGCGTTACACACGATTGATTCGTAATCGATGGGTGTAATGCGATACCATCGCTTATAAATGATTGGTGAGCTAAGTGCGAAATCACCATAGGTATAAATGATTGGTGGACTGTGTGCAATACCACCCTATTAGAGATTCAATGGTGGGCTAAGTGCGAAACCACCGAGAGATTAATAGTATGAGTATCTTATTAAAAATGCTTGATGAGTTGTTTTCTATGATCATGTGGTGATCAGTGCAGGAATGTATGCTAATTGAACGAGCAATTGGCTTGTGACATGGTAAGAATGTGGTAAGAGATTGAATGAATAAGTTTCAAGAATATTTGAGCAAGTAACCATGACTTTATGAGAGACACTCTTCATGATACTTTGTAATTATGTATATTCAATGAATATCAATAATTGACACATTATGCAGATGAGCTTACTAAGCGTTATTGCTTACTCCTTTACTTTTCTCATCCCTTATAGGTTATTTTTAACTAGCTCGGGTTGGAGGCCGCCGGAGATGTTTTCACAAAGATTGAGCGGACCCTTAGTGCAGGTATCAAGTCCTTATGAGTCATGGCATGTATAGGGATTCTTTTAAAGTTGATTTAAGTTCTAACCGATGTAGGCAAATTGTATTGGCCTAAGAGAATCTAGAGTTGGTTGTGTATGACCATAGATGATGGCTTAAGTTGGTTGTATTTGTATTGGGAGTAGTTCTCCCTAGTGTATGGGATAAAGACTTTATCTCTTTAATGATTAAATGTGTTAATTCATGTGTTTTAATGGATGATTTGAGAATGTTTTGAAGTAGTATATGAATGTATGCAAACGGGAGTGGTAAAAGGCTTGGTAAGATAGCCTCTAAGTGCCTACACGGATAGACACACAGGCGTGTGTCTAGGCCGTGTGTCTCTTTCACCTTAGTATTTTAAGTCATATTAGACCACGGGCTAGTCACACGGCCGTTTGTTCAGGCCGTGTGATACACACGGTTGGCACACGGGCGTGTGCCAAGGCCGTGTGAAGTCTGCACTTGACACTTAGAAATTCAATTGTCACACGACTGATGCACACGGGCGTGTGTACAGACCGTATGGATAAGTCAAAATGCCAAGGTTTGGCACACGGGCAAGGGCCACGGGCGTGTCCAGGCCGTGTGTATTTTGCCAGTATCCTCCACGGGTGAAAGACACGGGCATGTTTTAGGGGTGCACGAGCGTGTCCCAAGTCACACGAACGTGTGACCCCTGTTTCGAGAGAAAGTCTCCAAATGAGTTTTGAAAGTTTCGAGACGAAAGTCTGAGGCCTCGTAGGCCCATGAAATGTCTGATTTGACTAAGAAAGAGAAGTTTTTAATTCAGAATGAAATTTTATAGCCCGTAAGTACATGTTTAAGAAAGTTCAAGCATAGTAATGTCTCGTATCCGGTCTTAGCCTCAGACTCGGGTATTGGGTGTTACATTTAGTGGTATCAGAGCATGGTTTAGTCGGTTCTCGGACTAACCTAGCACGAGTAAGAGTCTAACTGTACATGCCATATGTGGACCGTGATAGTGTGATGTCTCCCGGCTCTAACGAAATTATTTTGTTAAGACAGAGATGATTCCCAACCGAGCTAATTTCAGTAAGTTTGTAAGATTTTCAAGCTTCATGGATATTTTCATTGAATTGCTTGCTACGTTGTTAAATGCACATTATTTCCATGAAAATGTTTAATGATTTATTAAACAAAGGAGTTACTAAGAGCATGTATATGAAAGTCCCGATTGAAAATGAATTACTTAGGACACTCAATCTGCCACATGAGACAAGAAAGTCCATATAAGACCATGTCAAGACATGGCATCGGCAATCAAGCAAGTTATCATGTAAGACCAAGACAAGCCTTGGCATTGAATAGTTACTATGAGATGAAGACCCATATAAGCCCAAGCCAAGGCATGGCATTGGCGAGTCTCCAAGCAAAGATGTCATGTAAGTCCAAGACAAGTCTTGGCATTGAAAAGCTATCAAGAGATAGAGATCCCATGTAAGACTATATCAAGGATATAGCATTGGCATCAAGATACATGTGAAATGAGATTCAGTATCCTCAGTCATTCATAGTAATTCATCGGGCAAAAGAATAAAGCTTAAATGAGATAGTAAGAAATTTAGTAGTAAAGTTGATATTATGTCATGCTAGTGAAGGCTGACTAACAAGTATAATTCACGTTATGAATGATGATGTTGAGATTATGCTTGTTATAGTAAAGTATACTGATCTATGTGATCAAGTGTTACAGGTACCTTGTTTACCTTACAAACATGAGACTAGTAAGTACCATGATGTATGTGAGAAGCAGTAAGAGTAAGTAAGCATTTGAGATTTTTGATGCCATTGTTTATGATAAATATGTCCGCATAGTTAAATATCATATGTGACTGTAAAGTAGAGAATGCATGATGTTTTGTTTTATGACTCTGTTATGAAGCCACACATATTATGGTGTGGAAGTTAAAACTGAAAAGTTTGACTAAGTAGAATGCAGGAGATGAGTACGGTCGTTCAATGATAAAATGATGAATAAGACCATGGTTGGATCATGGCGGTACATGTGATCCCATATA
This sequence comes from Gossypium sturtianum, assembly GCA_025698515.1. Classification (NCBI taxonomy): domain Eukaryota; kingdom Viridiplantae; phylum Streptophyta; class Magnoliopsida; order Malvales; family Malvaceae; genus Gossypium; species Gossypium sturtianum. The sequence goes on along the minus strand of CM046945.1, from coordinate 102,478,953 downwards.
AGTCTATGTCTGGGGCATGGCATTGGCATCAATACAAGATCTCGTACAAGACCATATCTGGGATATGGCATCGGCATCGACATGAGTTTCCATGTAAGACCGTATCTAGGATATGGCATTGGTATTGATATGAGATTTCGTGTAAGACCATAGCGAGGCTATGACATCGTGACGAAATGTAAAGTAATAGCTCGGCTATGATGTTGTGATACGAGTAAGACCATAGTTGGACTATGGTAATCAAGTAAACGATGTACTCAAAACCCGTAAGACATTCTCTAGATTAATAAGGAATAGTAAGAGGAAATAGAGTTAAATGTTGAGTACTCAAGTAGACCTTAATGTGAAACTTGAGTAAGTGAAGTCACAGTTCGAAAGTATAAGTGATAGAAACAATTATAGCGTGATAAATATGAAAACTCCCTTGAGGCGAGTTGTGTGACTATGATGATATTTCATTGTCAATGAGTAGTAAATCATATGTATGTAGTCACGAGAGTTAGGTTAAGGGACTTTGCAACCTCACTCCCTTACCCTTTGTTGAATTTTGATGAGACGTTATGAGAGTTAAGTTGAGTAAGTTTGCATCGGATTAATGCAATAATTATGCTAGCATGATTAAGAATGCCTTGTATCACATCGATGCATAATACTCTACTAAATAGAGTAACTATTGTTGAACATGAGGTTGAAGTCCTAGAGGACTAAAATAATGAGGCTATCATCGAGATATGAGATAGACAAGGTCCCGTATAAGACCATGACCGGGACATGGCCTCGGCACCGAGTTGAGATTCTGTATAAGACCATATCCAGAATATGGCATCGATATTTGATGAGGAAGTCCACATAAGACCTTATCAGGGATATGACATTAGCATTTAGAGTTAACTCCATAAAAGACCACCTCGGGAATGTGGCATTGGTTTCGTACCTACATGAAGGACGATGAACATACGTCTTTGATTATCCCTAGTGATCAATGGGACAGATAGATGAGTCTAGAGGTAGAAATAAGAATGGTACTAAAGTCATGTGAAAGAGTGAAAACATGTACTCGTGAATGAATCACGAAGAGACGATTACGATATATGACACGAAACGTATTATATAAGTGCAAGTATGAGTAAGTTGGCTAGAAGCCTATGGTTTGTGCATGGTTAGTTAATGCCATGGATGGGATTATAATGATCTCCTTTAGTATTATGTACTAAAACATGTTTCCCTTCAGGGATGATGTAGTTGTTCTTTTCATAAATTGTGATTGTGTGAGAATGTTAGCTGATAGTAAAAATCAGACAAAACGGTTGTTGATTTAGTTAATTGAAATCGACATTTCCTTTATCTCCTCGTAACCTTAATTGGGTACCTTGAGGAGGAAATTGGTGATGATTCGTGTATAAGAGGTGAAATCACAAGTTTCACATTGTGTGATGGGTTTTCGGGTAAGCCAAATAGAGTTAACGAATTCGATCGAGATGTCCTCGCTATCGTGAGATATGACGATCGTAAAGGTTCTAGATTGGCATAGCAAGAGAAACTCGGATGAGAGTGTGCTTAAAATATGTTCTCGTGATGGAGAAAAGAGTAGATTAATGTATTGAGATATGATTCAAGTTCTGTATATTCACGCATGAATCAAGAAAGAGAATAAAATTCTGTGAGTAGGGGGCATGATACAAAGACATGCTCATCGAAATGTTCAAACCTTGATGGTTGAGTTGAAAGCTATAGAAAGAACTGTTTATTTGAAAGTTCTAGTACTGAGATCAGTCTGAATCGAGAGAAAGAGTTGACAGTTGGTGATCCAGAGACGATCACTTTTGTGTCTGTGTTGTGAGTTAGATATTATGTATTGATCCATGGGAAGATCAATATGTATCTCCTGAATTTTTATAAGTGAGGGCATCTTATGCTACAGAAGATTTTGAAGATGAAATAGTGGAAACGGCTTGAGCTATTGCAATGGTGGGTATAGTTATTGTGATACTACTAAGATAATAGACATAGTACAGATGTCTGAATAAAAGATCCATTTTTAGTAATGTGAGTTAGTTACTCGGTTGACTCTAGTTGGTAATATCCTAGTTTCAGCGAGGTTAATGACTATAGTGAGTCTTCCTTTCGAGCAGTAAGAGTTCAGAAGTGTTATAATAAATGGTATATTAAATAAGTTATCCATGTTGGATAAGATTTCTATTGTTGATGCTTCCTCGAGATAGAAAGTGAATGATGTTGAATCCAGAACTTATACAAGAGTTTTGGTATGAGATTTAGTAGTAGCATATCTACTAATGCACAAGTAAGGAAATGCAGTAATGTGCATAAATGTTTTGACAATAGGGTACATTTCACTATATGATCGAGTTATAGTCGTAAGTAGTTGATCACTAAAAGTGAATTTTCAAAGCGTACAAGTCAAGACTATTATAGTTAGTAAACGCTTGAATGAGAAAATGAGATACAACCTTATAGATTTCAAATTTGATTTGACAAATTCCCAAGAAGGGAAAGTCATTCAAATTGTAGTGAATCAACCGATAAAGATTCGAATGATCATTTGGACATGTGCAGAGTTCCAAATTGGTAGATTATAGAGTATATGCCCCAGAGGAAGAATAACCTAGGTCTCAAGTTACGTTTCGACCTTATGTATCACAGCTTAAGAGTTGTTGGCAAGAGAAACTTGAGGATAAGTGGATTCGTGATTTTGAAGAGTAAATGGAAACATTTTAAGAATGTTGGTAGCAAATCCTCCGATAAGATTTTTGGGACGAAAATCCTAAGGGGAGAATGTAATGACCGATTTAGGGGCTAGTCGAAACAGTGATCTCGAAATCACTAATTCGAGGTTAGAGAAAATTATATTCATGATATGTTATGTGTTATAACATGTTTATAAGGATGCATGAAAATTTTGGTGCCTTAATTTTAGCGATTTCTAGCTAAATTGTGAAAAAAGGACTAAATCGCATAAAGTGCAAAAGTTCTATTTTAGTTGCTAGAGGTACCAAAAAGCTATGGTTTGTAAACTAGAGGTCTTTAAAGTGCAAATAGGCCATTTTGGAGTGTGATGGCCGGCCATGTGGTATGGGAGACAAGAGCATTTAATGCTTAGTCAAAATTTGGTGAGAAAAGATGAATAAAATATGATAAAAAGAAAAGCTATCATCTTTTTTATTTCTTCTCTTCCTCCACCGAAACTAGCAGCCATGGGAGGGGTTTTTGAAGCTTAAAATTTCAGCAAGCAATTCTCCACTCAAGTAAGTGATTTTGATGGTATTTCTTGAAGAAAATTGTACTTTTGGAGTCCCCAAAGCTTAAGCTTTCTAAAGAGGAGACTAGTTTGCAATATGGTTGAAAGTCTAGGGACTTGCCATGATAGATTTCATGTTGTTTGATGAGTTTTTATGGAAGAAAATGAATGATAGGATGATGAGAAACAACTTTTGTGAAAGGTGTTGTCATGAAAACACCTAATTGGGACTAAAATGCAAAAGTTGTAATTTGTTCATTTAAGCATGAAATTAATGGAATTGAAAATAGTTGTAAGAGGATTAAATGTTCAGCTAGGCTTGTTTAACAAGAAAATGTGATGAAAATTTATTTACGAGCCTAGGGGCAAAATAGTAATTTTGCCAAAGTGTGTAGGGCAAAATAGTCATTTTTGCCTAAAGTTTAGATTATGGTATATCATGATTTATAAGTGATTAAATCAGTAAATTTCATTGTTCTAGATCAAAGAAAATGAGTTTTGGACCTAGAACGGATGAAAAGAGAAATATGGGCAAAAAGTCCTTTTCGGCTCTTTCGACATCGAGGTAAGTTCATGTGCGAATGTTGCAATTACGTATGAGCTAATTTAGTATTCCAATGTTGTATGGAATGTATATTACTATATGAATGTATGAAATGTCTCTTGATGAGATGTCAATGGAATTAAATTTAGAGAAATGGGAAAGGTGTATAGCACGATAGGACAATGGTTAAAGTCTCGAATAAGACTATATTGGAATATGGCCTCGGTGTAAGAATTCGTATAAGACCATGTCAGGGACGTGGCATCGATATGTTAGTGTATGTAAGACCCAATTAGGGTATGATGATAATGAGAACTATATGCATGAGACTCAAGAGAGTTATTTAACAATCCGAATGATTCAATGTATATGTTGAATGTATGTGGTTGTACCATGAGTAGCACAAGTATGTGTAGAACTGAATTGAGATGAATTAATATATGATGAACCCCTAGTGGGGTATGTGTAGTTGATACACCTTAGTTGCATGAGACAGATTTATTGATGTACTGTGTGAATGATAAAGAGTACCGTAGAAAGTTAAGTAAGAATAGAAGCATGTGAGGATGTTCTCGAATGAACATCTGAAATAGAGATATACTTGTGGATTATTATCCATGAATGTAAATAACGGTGAGCTATGTGCGATGTCACCTTATTAATGGTTAGTGGTGGGCTGTGTGCGATACCATCAACTATATTATTTATTGGTGCGCTGTGTGCGTTACCACCTGATTGATTAGTAATCGATGGGCTGTGTGCGATACCATCGCTTATAAATGATTGGTGGGCTGTGTGCATTACCACTTGATTGATTAGTAATCGATGGGCTGTGTGCGATACCATCGCTTATAAATGATTGGTGGGTTGTGTACGTTACCACCTGATTGATTAGTAATCGATGGGCTGTGTGCGATACCATCGCTTATAAATGATTGGTGAGCTAAGTGCGAAATCACCATAGGTATAAATGATTAGTGGGCTGTGTGTAATACTACCCTATTAGAGATTCAATGGTGGGCTAAGTGCGAAACCACCGAGAGATTTATAGTATGAGTATCTTATTAAAAATGCTTGATGAGTTATTTTATATGATCATGTGGTGATCAGTGCAGGAATGTATGCTAATTGAACGAGCAATTGGCTTGTGACATGGTAAGAATGTGGTAAGAGATTGAATGAATAAGTTTCAAGAATATTTGAGCAAGTAACCATGACTTTATGAGAGACACTCTTCATGATACTTTGTAATTATGTATATTCAATGAATATCAATAATTGACACATTATGCAGATGAGCTTACTAAGCGTTATTGCTTACTCCATTACTTTTCTCATCCCTTATAGGTTATTTTTAACTAGCTCGAGTTGGAGGCCGCCGGAGATGTTTTCACAGTATTGAGCAGACCCTTGGTACGAGGTATCAAGTCCTTATGAGTCATGGCATGTATAGGGATTCTTTTAAAGTTGATTTAAGTTCTAACCGATGTAGGCAAATTGTATTGGCCTAAGAGAATCTAGAGTTGGTTGTGTATGACCATAGATGATGGCTTAAGTTGGTTGTATTTGTATTGGGAATAGTTCTCCCTAGTGTATGGGATAAAGACTTTATCTCTTTAATGATTAAATGTGTTAATTCATGTGTTTTAATGGATGATTTGAGAATGTTTTGAAGTAGTATATGAATGTATGCAAACGGAAGTGGTAAAAGGCTTGGTAAGATAGCCTCTAAGTGCCCACACGGATAAACACACGGGTGTGTGTCTAGGCCGTATGTCTCCTGCACCTTAGTATCTTTAGTCAGATTAGACCACAGGCTGGTCACATGGCCATTTGTTCAGGCCGTTTGATACACACGGTTGGCACATGGGCGTGTGCCAAGGTCGTTTGAAGTCTGCACTTGACACTTAGAAATTCAATTGTCACACGGCTGATGCACACGGGCGTGTGTACAGACCGTGTGGATAAGTCAGAATGCCAAGGTTTGGCACACGGGCCAGGGCCACGGGCGTGTCCAGGCCGCGTGTATTTTGCCAGTATCCTCCATGGGTGAAAGACACGGGCATGTTTTAGGGGTGCACGGGTGTGTCCCAAGTCACACGGACGTGTGACCCCTGTTTCGAGAGAAAGTCTCCAAATGAGTTTCGAAAGTTTTGGGACGAAAGTCTGAGGCCTCGTAGGCCCATGAAATGTCTGATTTGACTAAGAAAGAGAAGTTTTTAATTCGGAACGAAAATTTATAGTCCGTAAGTACATGTTTAAGAAAGTTCGAACATAGTAATGTCTCGTATCCGGTCTTAGCCTCGGACTCAGGTATGGGGTGTTACAGGTATTAATACCTAATACTAAAGGAGATCATTATAACTCATCTATGTCATTAACTAACCATGTACAAACCACAGGCTTCGAGCCAACTTACTCATACTTGCCCTTATATAACACGTTCCGTGCCATATATCGTAATTGTCTCTTCGTGATTCATTCACGAGTACCCGTTTTCACTCCTTCATATGACTTTAGTACTGATTTCATTTCTACTTTCGACTCGTCTACTTATCCCATTGATCACTAGGGACAGTCAAAGACGCATATTCATCGCAATTCATGTAAGTACAAAACCAATGCCACATCCCCGAGGTGGTCTTATATGGAGTCACATCTAAATGCCAATGCCATATCCCGGATAAGGTTTTATATGGACTTCCACATCAAGTATCGATGCCATATTCCAAATATGGTCTTATACTATTCTCATATTCATTATCAAAGCCATATTCTAGATATGGTCTTATACAGAATCATAACTTAATGCCGAGGCCATGTCTCGGACATGGTCTTATATAGGACTTTATCTATTTCATATCTCAATGATAGCCTTTTCATCATAGTCCCCTAGGACTTCAACCTCATGTTTAACAATAATCACTCTATTTAGTAGGGTATCATGTACCAATGTGATACAAAGCATTCTCAATTATGCTACATAAATATTGCATTAATCACATACAAACTTACTCAACTCGGCTCTCACAAACATCTTATCATAATTCAACAATGGTAAGGGGGTGAGGTCGTAGAGCCCCTTTAACTTGACTCTCGTGACTACATATGTATGATTAAACATTCATTATTAATGAAATATCATCGTAGTCACACAACTCGCTCCAGGCGAGCTTTCACGCTTACTCATATTACAATTGTTTCTATTACTCATACTTTCGAACAGTGACTTCACTTACTCAAGTTCCTCATTAATATCTACTCGAGTACTCAACATTCAACTCTAATTTCTCTTACCATTGCTTATCAATTTAGAGAATGTTTTACGGGTTTGAGTACATCGTTTACTTGATTGCCATAGTCCAACTATGGTCTTATTAGTATCACAACATCATAGCCCAGCTATTTCCTTACATGTCATCACGATGCCATAGTCTCTCTATGGGCTTACACGAAATCTCATGTCAATACCAATGCCATATCCCTGATACAGTCTTACATGGAACTCATGTCGATGCCGATGCCATATCCCAGATATGGTCTTATACGAGATCATACTTAGATGTCGATGCCATGTCCCGAACATGGTCTTACACGAAATCGTATATTGTTGCCAATGCCATGTCCCAGACATGGTCTTATATGGGATTACGTGTATTTCCATGGTCCTACCATGGTATTATTCATCAATTTATCATTAAACGACCGTACTCATCTCCTGTATTCTACTAAGTCAAACTTCTTAGTTTAACTCCCACACTATAAGATGTGTGTCTTCATAACAGCGTCACGAAACAAATCATTATACATTTTCTACTTTAACAGTCACACATGAGATTCAACCATGTGGACATATTTACCATAAATCATTCAAACAGTTGTACATACACACATATCCCGTTCTCTGGATAAATTCACTCACTATATACACTTAACCCAATAGATTGGGTACATAACACTGTACACATATCTAACCAATATAGGTAAGCTTATCACTTCATAACTCTCATTTCATTTCTCAACCTAGAGTTATAACATTCCATAACCTATCATACACATGTCATAAACTTCTATTCATACTTCTCTAAATTTCAACAATGCATAAGCACATTTCAATTACCTCATTGTCACTTACAACCTTATTGAAATTAGCTCGGTTGGGAGTCATCTCTGTTTTAACAAAACAATTTCGTTAGGGCCGGGAGATATCACACTATCACGGTCCACCGATGGCATGTATAGCTAGACTCTTACTCATGCTAGGTTAGTCTGAGAACCGACTAAACCATAGCTCTGATACCACTAAATGTAACACCCCTTACCCGTATTCAAGCCGGAATAGGGTTTGAGGCATTACCTAATTGATCTTTCTTAAACATCTTGATCGGGGTTATAAAATTTCGTTTAAATTCATCACTTGTACATACTCGGCCTAGGAGGCCCTACACATACTTCCGAGAGGTACCGGAACTATCCCGGGAACTTTTACAAATTCGAGAAACTTCTTAATAAAACAGGGGCCACACGCCCGTGTGAAGTGGTACACGCCCGTGTAAAGTGGGACATGCATGTGTGGTCACACACGCCCATGTCCCTACCCGTGTATAAAATCATGAGTATTTTGTTTGTGTCACACGGCCTAGGCACACGCCCGTGTGACTAGCCCGTGGGCGACACTGACTAATTTCACACGGCCTTGACACGCCCGTGGCCATGGCCCGTGTGCTAAAACTCAGCATTCTGACTTATCCACATGGCATATACACACGCCCGTGTGCTTCAACCGTGGGCAAATTAAATTCCAAATGTAAAGTGCAAACTTCAGACGGCTTGGGCACACGCCCATGTGCTAGCTGTGCCTCCCACATAGTCTTGACACACGCCCGTGTGTCTACCCATGTGGACAATTATCAGGCTATCTACCAAGCCATTGCCACTCTACATTGCACACATACAAATTCCATTACAAAAACTCCACATATCATCAATTACAAATCTCGGATTATCGCATTTGGCGATCTCAACTATGACTTAATCAACCTTAAATACTAGCCCTATACATGCCATGACTCATAAGGACTTGAAACCTCATACCAAGTGTCTGCTCGATAGTGTGAAAACATCCCCGACGATCTCCAACCTGAGCTAGCTAAATTAACCTATCAGAGATGGGAAAAAGAAAAGGAGTAAGCAATAATGCTTAGTAAGTTCATCTGTATATAACTGATAAATACTGATATTCATTGAATATACACAACCACAAGGTATTATAATGAGTGTTACTCATAAACTCATGGTTACTTACTCAACCATTCTTGAAACTTACTTATTCTATCTTTTACTACATTCAAACCATGCCACAAGCCAATTACTCGTGTTAATTAGCATACATTCCTGCACTGATCACCACATGATCACATAAAACAATACATCAAGCATTTTTAATAAGCCACTCATATACTAATCTCTCGATGGTTTCGCACTTAGCCCACTATCGATCTCTAATAGGGTGGTATCGCACTTAGCCCACCAAATAATTTCAGAAGCGATGGTATCGCACACAACCCATCGATTAGTAATTCATCGGGTGGTAACGCACACAGCCCACCGATAATAATATGGGTGATGGTATCGCACACAGCCCATCACTAACCATCAATAAGGTGATTTCACACATAGCTCACCGTTATTATACATTCATGGATAATTATCCTTATGTACTTCTCTATTTCAAATGTTCATACGGGAACATCCTCACACACTACTATTCTTGCTTAATTTTCTACGATACTCGTTCGTATTCACACAATGCATTTATATAATATAACTTATGCAACTGAGGTGCATTAATTACACATAACCCACCAGGGGTTCATCATATTCCAAATTTACCTCAATTCAGTTCTAACACATAATTGTGCTTCTCATGGTACAGCCACATACTTTCTCTCTTTCAACATACCCGTTGAATCACTCAAATTGTTAAATAACACTCTTGAGTCTCATACACATAATGTCATATTGACATTATACCCCAATAGGGTCTTACATGTATTAACATGTCGATGCCATGTCCCCGACATGGCCTTACACAAAATTTCACACCGAGGCCATATTCCAGTATGGTCTTACACGGGACCTTAATTATCAACGTATCATACGAATTTCTTTACCCTCTAGTCTCAAATTAAAATAAGACTCTCATTTCTTGACATTCCGTCAAAACATATTTAACGTATACACAGAGGCAATTAAACAATCTGTACAACACCGAAATGTTAAGTACATCACTTAGAATTTCATAATTTAGCATATGAACTTACCTCGATGTCGAAAGGGTCGAAAGGAACTTTTTGCCCACATTTCTCTTTTCACCCGTTCTATGTCCGAATCTCATTTTTCCATGATCTATCATACCAAAATTAGCTCAATTATTAGTCACATTAATCAGTGTGACCCAAAAATCATCTTATGGAAAATTTATGTTTTTACCCCTAAACTTTCATATAATTACACTTTTGCCCCAAGGCTCGTAAATTGATTTTTATTCAATTTTCTTGTATTTTGGACTTACCTGAACCTTTTTCATAACTATAGCTATCCACATTTCTCACCAATTCATGCACTTAGGACTAATTTTACAACTTTTGCAACTCGGTCCTTTTTGTCATTTTTGTCGAAAATCACTTAGTAAAACTTGTTTCTTTTCTCATGGACATGCATTATCCACCATTAATCATCAAAATACACACTTAATCAACCATGGTAAAATTCAAAAACTTCAATAGTTTTGAAAATGAAGGTACGGGATAGCTAAATCGAGTTACCACGACTCCGAAACGTAGAAATCATTAAAAACGGGGCAAAAACCGCTCACCTATGAAGCTCCCAAGCTTGGTTGAACATGGATTTTTCCATGGCTGCCCATTTTTTTTCTCACAATTGGCTGGAGAAGAAAATAGAAAAGAATGGTGCCTTTTTACTATTTTTGTCTTATTATACAAATTTAACTTAACTTCCAAATTTGCCCTTTTTCTTTTCAACTAACTTCAAAAATACCTAACATATATCTTCCATCAACTTATAAGTGGGCTAATTCCTTCATAAGGACCTTCACTTTAAAAACCCATCACAATTACACCCTTTATCATCTAGAACACACAATTCGCACTTATAATAATTTAATCCTACTAACCAAATTAAACACTTTTTCGATAAAATTCTCAAAGAAATTTTCACACAAAAATTCAATCACATTATAGACCTCAAATTGATAATCCAAGCTATTTCATACTTCAAGCATCTAGGACCTCATATTTTGCAACTTATTTACTTTAGTCCAAAAGTCAAATTGGACACTTTATGCCTAAAATTTCTTCATGAAATTTTTACACATGCATACGAACATATCATAAACCTCATAAAAGTCATAAAATAATTATTTCTACTTCATATTCGTGGTCTCAAACCACTATTCCGACTAGGCCCTAATTCGGGATGTTACACATGCCCTAATTTTTGGATTGGTTGATGAATTTGTGATTTTCCATTATTGAGAGCATGATGTTTTTGTTGTTTGATGATGAAAAATAAATATTTGTTTTTAGCTTATCATAGTTTATTAAGTGATTTTTGATAAAAATGCTTATTAAGGACTAAATTGTGAAATTTGTAAATTGAGGGGTCAAAATGTGAAATATATGAAATTAATGGGCTGCTAGTGACCTAAGGAGTATTCAGCCAAATAGGGGTTAAATGAAATTTTGAGTATTTTGTGTTGTTTTGACATAGGGACTAAATTGTGAAAATATGAAAAGTTAGGGGCTAAATTGGAAAATGCCCATTTATGTGTTTTTGGATGAAATTGAATAAATATGTCATTAAATAAGTTAAATTTGAATTGATTTAGATCAAGAAAGGAAGAAATCGGATCTGGATCGAGGGAAGTCAAAAGTTGTTGAATAGTCGTTCCGATCCATTCGTTTCCGAACGAGGTAAGTTCATAAGTAAATAAATGTTCTTAAATTCAAACGTATATATTATATGTTGTTGAATTGAAATATAAATAAATAAATATATATGTTGTCGAATTTAATTGAGCATTGGAGGACTTGTTTCAAGCTTGAATTGATTGAATTACGGCATCCGAAAGCCCCGTACGAACCATAGGAATAGTATAGGATACGTATGTCATGAAATTAGGACTTCCGAGGCATGAATTCATGTAAGACCATGTCTGGGACATTGACATCGATATGAGATTACGTGTAAGACCATATCTGAGACATTGGCATCGTATATGATTCGTGTAAGACCCTGTCTGGGACAGAGGCATCGATATGTGATAACATGTAAGACCATATCTGGGATATGGCATTGTATGTGATATATGTGTTTTTGAGTATCCTTAATGATTTCGAATGGTTCAACGGGCAATATCGAAACGAGACTGAATGTGAATTTAAGCTAAATGATTCAGGTACGTATGAAGTTTATATATTCATTTAAAATACGGTAAGTGAAGTTACTTAATGTAGTAATATGAATTATATGAGAAAAGTGATTGTATATGTGTATGAGAATAGCTAAATTTGGCATATTTGAATTGAATTATATATTTTTTTGTGATGAACTATTTGCTTATGGCTTACTATGTAACGCCTTAAAAATCTAAGTGTTTATCTTTGCGCGTTTTTAGCACAACTACTTGTTTGCTTCAGTGGTTAAGTGATTTGGGTATGTTTGGGAGTGTTTGAGAAGTCCTGGGTTCAAGCCTGGGCTTGTGCAAAAAGTTTTATTTTCAGGGAATAAACCCTTGCCTATAGTTAGTAGGCTTTTAAATTATTGTGGGTAAAGCAAGACATAAAAAGCCTACTAGTCTAGGGGGTAAGTGGCGTGTTACCTATGCCAGTGGACTAAGGTTCGAATCTTGGTAGAGGCAATGGAGTATTTATTTTGCTACTGTTCCGTGGGGGAAGTTGTAGTTTGACTAAAACACTGAAGTGGTTGAGAAGAATTAAAATTGAGTGGTTGAGGGGAGGTGTGATCGGGTGGAGAGATTTGAGGATGGATTTTAGGAGAAAATCAAGGGAAGAGAGGGGAGAGGGAGAGTTGTGCCAAAATTAGACTCTAGCACTCAAGAAATTCGGCCAGAATGGTATACTCCACATTTCGGTTTTGCCTTGTATTGTTTTTCTCTCATTTTGCTTGAAGGCCAATTGTGTTAAGCGTTTTCGGGTTCTTCAGTTCTTTTGTATTTGACAACCTTTTTGGCCGAATATACCTTCTTCCTCTCCTTGCCTCTTCTTCTTCTTTTGTTTTCCCCAAATATCTCTGACAATTGCTATTGTTTCTTCCTTGCCGATTCTCTTCTCTTTTTACCTCCATTGTGCCGATTCTGTTCTTACTGCTTCCTGTCGTTTAGTGTTCTTGTATTCTCTCTCTTGACTTCCCAAAATACTACTCTTCTTAAAAAGGTGAGCAAACGTTTTTCTTTCCCCTTTGCTGAATCTTCTCCCTCTTTTTCATCCTTCCCCTTTCATTTGTTTTTGTGATTCATTTCTTTCCCTTGCAGTTGGCTGCTTTCTCTTCTCTATTGTTCTGGTTATCATTCTCTATTGCTGATAAGTCTTACACTTCGTAATGGGTACTCTTTTCGTGTTATTGGTAAGTGAAGATAGTAAATTATTATCCTGTTGCCTTATGAATCAATGCTTATCTGATTTCAGATTATGGCTAGTAACCTTTCGAAGGGTAGAAGGTTTGTAATCAACGGTTGGGTAGGCATAACTTCCCTCTTTACTCGATCGAAGGTAATGTGGTGTGAGTTTATCGATTGGGATCTTGTTGTATTTGATTGAGTAAATGTTTAAATGATTAATTGGGAATTGTTGGTCAAGTGTAGGTTTCAAAGGTGTGGGCGGTTTTCTCAACAAATAGAAACCATGTGTGTAAACACTGCCCAATTCGAAAATCGGAAAAAGCCGAAAAATATAACTATTGACACTACACGAGCGTGCGCTCGCTCGTGTGGTAACCAGAACGCATAAAATATGGGCGTTAGACTGTTGAGGCCACCATGAGCGATTTCATGGTCTTAGGCCATTTTGGGCCACGATTGGGCCAAATGGGCCGTGTAGGCCCAATGGGCTTGTGGGCCCTACACGGGTAAACCACATGAACGTGTGGAGATTATTGGGCTGTGCTGTGTAATTTACATGGATGAGACCAATTCTGGGCTATGTGGGCCACACGGGCGTGTGGGCCACATGTGCCCGTAGTATGGGCGTTGGGCCCATTTTCACTGTTTGACTGTAAAGGTTCCACGGGCCACCCGAGATGATTGTGGACCTACTGATGGGTTGGTAAGGATACCTAGACCCTAACCTGATATGAAATGACTGTTATGCCCCTATGACTTAAAATGACTGTTATGCCCCTATGATATAAAATGACTGTATATGAGCATGCCACGATGTATATATATGTTGCATACATGTGTGATATGTTGCATGCTATGGGATTATTATGATTGGAAGAAGTGTACTGTACTGGCAGCCCTGTTTCAAATACTGTTTAGTTCCGCAACCGGTGCTAATTTTTGGAGTGTAAAGATGGGTGGGTGATTTTATCCCCACATGGAGTGTTGGGCTGGACGGAGTGGAGTGTAGAGGCTTGTTGGGTAGGATTTCTGATTGCATGCCTGAACTGTTATTGTCATTGAAATGGGCTAAGGCCCACACTGATACTGATACTGTAACGGGCTAAGGCCCAACTGATCTGAACTATTATTGATTTGGGCTTAGGCCCAGACTGTACTTGCCTATGGCCTGATTGGCCATTTTACTTATATGGGGTTACACATTGAGTTTTCGCAAACTCACCCCTATGTTTATCTGTACAGGTAATCCTCAGCCTTAGGCGGATCGATGCTGCGAGGGGTTCGGAGGTGGCCATACAATCGCACCTGTTTTTATAATTGAGTTATATTTCTAATAAATTTAATTTGGGTATGTGTTATGTAATAAGGCCTCTTTAAATTTTAACTTTTAATTTGGGGATTTTACTTATTTTAATTCACATCTGAGTAGTAGTAGGACGCGGTTTTTCAAAAGATAACTGTTTTTCAAAACACCACGTTTTTGTAACATACTATACAAGCTTTCGCATCAAACATTGTTTTAAAGTATAGTAACAAACTAATATGATCAACGTTCTACTAAAAACAACTTGAGTTTTAAAAGAACAAGATACCCTAAAATTTTCCGTTAAGATCATAAACGAGATTTAATAACAGAATGGAATTTCCAAAGAAACTATGTTTTCGAAAAACACTTCAATGTGATACCGCCAGATTTAGCCATAACGTCTAGGCCGGGTTTAGGGTGTTACATTTAGTGGTATCAAAGCCAGGTTTCAAAACTCGGCTGTGGTTTTTGGGTTTCTTTTAAAAACTTTGAATTTTCAAAAAGAACTGTACCAAGCAATCTGGAAGTATTTTGAAATATTTTTACTGATGTGTGGTACACCGAATCTCTAGTGTCGATCTAGTAAGTCCTCTGAAACTTCTGTTTGTTTAAAGTGAAACATTGAGACTACTATAGGTAGTAGACTATACTAAAATATTCTGGTTAGGGAAAACTAAAATAGTAGTAAGACTGCATTCTGCGAAAACAAACTCTTAAATACTGATATTGCTTTCCATAAGATATTTATTAATCAACACTGGAACTATAAACTGATGCATAAAATTTTTAAAAATAGATAATACGCAAATAGATAATGAGCACCAGAGGTACTCGTGGAAGGGGTGCAAGTGTCCGTGGCGGAGGCCATAGAGGTGCTCGGGCTGGGTCTTCGTCATCGGGTCACATGCCTAACACTGAAGCTAGAGAGGAATCGGCTTCACCTGTGATTGGGACTGGGTCTCACGATCGAGCGGCTGGGGATGACGCATTGTCCCAAGCTATGTTGTGAATTCTGGAGAGGGTCGCTGGACCCAATACTGGTACTGTGGGCCGTGGGTCGGTCACAGAACGACTTCGGTCTAATGGGGCTAAGATTTTTAGGGGTATTGCTGGAGTTGCCCCTAACGTGACTGAATATTAGATTGAGGCCAGAAAGAGGATCATGGATGACAACAACTGCACCCCCGAACAGAAACTAAAAGGAGCCGTGTCATTATTACGAGACGAAGCCTATCAGTGGTGGCTTACAGTTAAAGAGGGTACTCAGGCTGACCGATTGACATGAGAATTCCTTAAGACTGCTTTCCAAGGGAAGTATGTGGGCGCTAGTTATGTGGATGCCCGAAGGAGGGAATTTCTAAATCTGACTCAGGGGGATAAATCAGTTGCTGAATATGAAGTTGAATTTTTGCGATTAAGCCGTTATGCACGTGGGATGGTGGCAACTGATTATGAGCAGTGTGTTCATTTCGAGGACGGCCTCAGGGATAGTCTAAGAGTTTTGATAGCTCCACAGAGGGAGCGAGATTTTGCCACAATGGTAGATAAGGTAAAGATTGCCGAGAAGGTGAAGCGTACTGAGCGTCTGAATAGAGAAAAGGGTAGGAATAAGAGGGATTCAGAGCCCTCAAGTTCTGTTCAGAGGTCTAATAAAAAGGCCAGAGTGGATGGGCCGGTCAGAGTTAGGGCCCCTATTGCTGCTATTGGACCACAGCCATGTGTTGACTGTGGTAGACGCCATCAGGGCGAGTGCTAGAAAAGGATTGGGGCATGTTTGAGATGCGGATCATTAGATCCCCGTATCAGAGATTGTCCACGGAGGCCTGATTAGATGCAAGATGCTGGCTGGGGTACTGTTCAGCCACAGAGAGGTGCTCAGCAGCCACCGAGAGGCCGTGGTCAAGCCAGAGATGGAAATGGTATGGGCCATGGTCTTGGAGCACCGGGTAGAGGTGCTGGTCATACTGAGGCGAGGCAACCAGCTCTGGTTTATGCTGCACGTCGCCGAGAGGATGGAGACGCCCCAGATGTTATTACTAGTGTGTTCTTTATCTATAATGTACCTTATACTGCATTAATTGATGTTGGGTCTACGCATTTGTATATAGCATGCTTGGTGTCTGAGACTTTGGGTATAATGGTTGAAACCACTGCGAGTGAGATTACTGTGTTGAGTCCTTTAGGGCAGTCAGTTAAGGTAAACAAATTGTTCAGAGATGTACCCTTGGAGGTTCAAGGAACCATCTTTTTGGCAGATTTAATGGAACTTCCTTTTAGAGAATTTGACTTAATATTGGGTATGGATTGGCTGGTTAAGCATCAAGTGAATTTAGATTGTGCTACTGAACGGGTGGTACTGAAAACTGTGGAGGGTGTTGAGGTGGTGCTAATAGGGGAGCGTCGAAACTATCTGTCCAATGTGATTTCTGCCTTGAGGGCCGAGAAGTTGGTTCGTAAGGGTTGTGAGGCGTATATAGCCTACATCAGTGGTGCTTATTCTGAGGTTCCATCTGTTAAAGATATCCGAACAATCAAAGATTTTCCGGATGTTTTTCCCGATGAACTACCTGGACTACCTCAAAATCGTGAAGTTGAATTTGGGATTGAGCTCCTGCCGGGTACAGCTCCGGTGTCCATCGCTCCTTATAGAATGGCACCGAATGAGCTAGTGGAGCTTAAGTCTCAGATTCAAGAGTTACTGGATCGAGGGTTCATCCGCCCTAGTGTGTCTCTATGGGGAGCACCAGTGTTATTTGTGAAAAAGAAGGATGGATCCATGCGTATGTGCATCGACTACCGGTAACTAAATAAATTGACTATTAAGAATAGGTACCCCCTGTCGAGGATTGATGATCTATTCGACCAGTTTTGAGGAGCTTCTGTCTTCTCTAAGATTGATCTCCGATCGGGGTACCATCAACTGAGAGTCAAAGAGGCTGATGTTCACAAGATAGCATTTAGGACTCGTTATGGTCATTAAGAGTTCCTTGTGATGCCGTTTGGACTGACGAATGCACCAGTAGCTTTTATGGATATGATGAACCGAGTGTTCCAGCCTTATCTGGATTGGTTCATAGTGGTGTTTATAGATGACATCTTGGTGTATTCGAGAACTGAGGATGAACATGACGCACATCTTCGAGTTGTTCTGCAGATTCTGAGGGAGAAATAATTATACGCTAAGTTCAGCAAGTGTGAATTCTGGCTACGAGAGGTAACATTTTTGGGCCATGTGGTATCTACTGAAGGGATTAGAGTTGATCCTCAGAAAATTGAAGCTATTTTGGATTGGAAGCCGCCTAAGACGGTACCTAAAATTTGAAGTTTTCTGGGTCTGGCAGGGTATTATAGACGTTTTGTTGAGGGGTTTTCTTTGATTGCTGCACCTCTGACTAAATTGTTGCGTAAAGTGGTACCGTTTGTCTGGACTGATAAGCAGCAAGAGAGTTTTGAGAAACTTAAAAAGGTTCTGACAGAGGCCCCTGTCTTGATACAGCCAGAGTCTGGGAAAGAATTCACTGTCTACAGCGATGCATCACATGTCTGTTTGGGATGTGTGTTGATGCAAGAGGGCAAGGTAGTGGCATATGCGTCTCGCCAGCTTAAGTCTCATAAGGAAAATTATCCGACGCATGGCTTGGAGTTGGCCGATGTGGTATTCGCACTGAAAATCTTGAGGCATTACCTATATGGTGAAAAGTGTATCATTTACATAGATCACAAGAACCTCAAATACCTCCTCACTCAGATGGAACTAAATCTTAGGCAGCGTAGATGGATTGAGATGCTTAAGGATTATGACTATTCGATTGAATATCGTCCTGGTAAGGCCAATGTGGTGGCTGACGCACTGAGCCGTAGGACTATGACGGACCTGAGGGTGATGTTTGCTCGTCTCAGTTTATTTGATGATGGTAGTTTGTTGGCCGAACTTCAAGTTAAACCATCGTGAATTGAGCAGATTAAGGGTAAACAGTTGGAGGATGGGTCTTTGGGTCCTCGTTTCTGACAGATTGAGAGTGGGGAAACTTCAGATTTTGGACTGAATAACGAAGGGGTACTGAGTTTCCGTGCGAGAGTCTGTATACCAAGGGATACTGATTTGAGGTAGTCTATACTACGAGAGGCGTATAGTAGTCCTTATGCTATGCATCCCGGCAGGAATAAAATGTACTGAGACCTTCGTGAGTTATATTGGTGGCCAGGTCTTAAGCATGAAGTTACCGACTTTGTGAGTAAGTGTCTAACTTGCCAGCAAGTTAAGGCCGAACATCAGTTACCTTTAGGGTTGCTTCAGCCAGTTAAAATTTGACTTTGGAAGTGGGAGAGGGTAACTATGGACTTCGTTAGTGGGCTGCCCCTAACGTCTACTAAGAATGATGCAGTATGGGTCATCGTGGATCGGTTGACCAAGTCAACCCATTTCATACCAGTTCGTACTGATTACTCCTTGCAAAAGCTTGCTAAACTGTATGTGGCTGAGATAGTGAGACTGCATGGGGTACCGATTTCCATAATATCATATAGAGATCCTTGTTTCACGTCTCGATTCTAGAAGAAGTTACACGAGGCTTTGGGTATAAGATTGGACTTCAGCACCCGTTTCATCCTCAGTCAGATGGTCAATCAGAGAGGGTGATTCAAATACTGGAGGACATGTTAAGGAGTTGTGTAATAGATTTCTGAGGCTGTTGGGAAGACTAATTACCACTGGAAGAGTTTGCATATAACAATAGCTACCAGTCTAGCATACAGATGGCACCTTACGAGGCATTATATGGCCGTATGTGTTGTACTTCTTCGTATTGGACTGAGTTGGGTGAGCGGCGTGTTCTGGGCCCTGAATTGGTTTTTGATATCGATGAAAAAGTTAGATTAATTCGGGATCGATTGAAGGCAGCATCAGACAGACAGAAGTCGTATGTGGATTTGAAGCGCAAGGAGATTGAGTATTCTATGGGGGACTTCATCTTTCTTAAGGTCTCACAATGGAAGAAGGTACTGATATTTGAACGGAAGGGCAAGTTGAGCCCTAGGTTTATTGGGCCTTACCGTATACTGAAACGTGTGGGACCAGTTGCCTACCAACTTGAGTTACCTCCGAAGTTGGATCGGATTCATGATGTGTTCCACGTCTCTATGCTGAGGCGTTATCGTTCTGATCCTACACACGTGATTTCGACTGAGGAGATTGAGGTTAGACCAGACCTCACTTTTGAGGAAGAGCTGGTTCAGATTTTAGATCGTGATGTGAAAGTTTTAAGGAAGAAGTTTATCCCACTGGTTAAGGTACTTTGGTGCAATCACAGCTCAGAGGAGGCCATGTGGGAACCCGAAGAGGCGATACGTCAATAATACCTTCATCTATTTTGATCAGGTAAATTTCGAGGTCAAAATTTTCTTTTAGGGGGTAGAGTTGTAACGCCCCAAAAATCTAAGTATTTATCTTTGCATGTTTTAGCACAACTACTTGTTTGCTTCAGTGGTTAAGTGATTTGGGTGTGTTTGGGAGTGTCCAAGAAGTCCTGGAATCAAGCCTCGGCTTGTGCAAAAAGTTTTATTTTCAGGGAATAAACCCTTGCCTATAGTTAGTAGGCTTTTAAATTATTGTGGGTAAAGCAAGACATAAAAAGCCTGCTGGTCTAGGGGGTAAGTGGTGTGTTACCTATGCCAGTGGACTGAGGTTCGAATCTTGGTGGAGGCAAGGGAGTATTTATTTTGCTGCTGTGCCGTGGGGGAAGTTGTAGTTTGACTGAAACACTGAAGTGGTTGAGAAGAATTCAAATTGAGTGGTTGAGGGGAGGTGTGATCGGGTGGAGAGATTTGAGGAGGGATTTTAGGAGAAAATCAAGGGAAGAGAGGGGAGAGGGAGAGTTTTGCTGAAATTGGACTCTGGCACTCAAGAAATTCAGTCAGAGTGGTATACCCCACATTTCGGTTTTGCCTTGTATTGTTTTTCTCTCATTTTGCTTGAAGGCCGATTGTGTTAATGGTTTTCGGGTACTTCGGTTCTTTTGTATTTGACAACCTTTTTGGCCCAATATACCTTCTTCCTCTCCTTTCCTCTTCTTTGTTTCTTTTCCCCAAATATCTTTGACAATTGCTGTTGTTTCTTTTCCCCTTGGCTGAATCTTTTTCCTCTTTTTCATCCTTCCCCTTTCATTTCTTTTTGTGATTCATTTCTTTCCCTTGCAGTTGACTGCTTTCTCTTTTCTATTATTCTGGTTATCATTCTCTATTGCCAATAAGTCTTACACTTCGTAGTGGGTACTCTTTTCGCGTTATTGGTAAGTGAAGATAGTAAATTGTTATCCTGTTGCCTGATGAATCAATGCTTATCTGATTTCAGTTTTTGCCTAGGAACCTTTCGAAGGGTAGAAGGTTTGTAATCAACGGTTGGGTAGGCATAACTTCCCTCTTTACTCGATCGAAGGTAATGTGGTGTGAGTTTATTGATTGGGATCTTGTTGTATTCGATTGAGTAAATGTTTAAATGATTAATTAGGAATTTTTGGTCAAGTGTATGTTTCAAAGGTGTGGGCGGTTTTCTCAACAAATAGAAACCAGGTGTGTAAACACTGCCCAATTCGAAAATCGGCAAAAGCCAGAAAATATGACAATTGACACTACACGAGCGTGCGCTCGCTCGTGTGGTAACCGAAACGCATAAAATGTGGGCGTTAGACTGTTGAGCCCACCATGAGCGATTTCGTAGTCTTAGGCCATTTTAGGCCACGATTGGGTCGAAATGGGCTGTGTGGGCCCAACGGGCTTGTGGTTCCCACACGGGTAAACCACACGAACCTGTGGAGATTATTGCGCTGAGCTGTGTGATTTACATGGCTGAGACAAATTCTGGGCTATGTGGGCGACACGAGCGTGTGGGCCATATTGGCCCGCATATAGGGCCTTGGGCCTATTTTCACTGTTTGACTGTAAAGGTTGTATGGGTCACCCGAGACGACTGTGGACCTACTGATGGGTCGGTAAGGATACCTAGACCCCAAACTGATATGAAATAACTATTATGCCCCTATGACTTAAAATGACTTTTATGCCCCTATGATATAAAATGACTTTATATGAGCATGCCACGATATATATATATATGTTGCATACATGTGTGATACGTTGCATGGGATGGGATTATTATGATTGGAGGAAGTGTACTATACTGGCACCCTATTGTAAATACTGTTTAGTGCCGCAACCGGTGCTAATTTTTGGAGTGCAGGGATGGGTGGGTGATTTTATCCCTACATGGAGTGTTGGGCTGGACTGAGTGGAGTGTAGAGGCTAGTTGGGTAGGATTTATGATTGGATGCCTGAACTGTTATTGTCACTGAAATGGGCTAAGGCCCACACCGATATCGAGCATCTTTGAATGGGCTAAGGCTCAATCGATCTGAATCGTTATTGATTTGGGCTTAGGCCTGCATCAGATTACTGCCTAAGGCCTGATTGGCCATTTTGCTTATATAGAGTTACACATTGAGTTTTCGCAAACTCACCCCTCTGCTTATCTCATGCATGTAATCCTCACCTTAGGGGACGGTCTTTGCGAGGATTCAGAGATGGCCACACAACCACACCTATTTTTATAATTGAGTTATATTTCTAATAAATTTAATTTTTGTATTTGTTATGTAATAAGGCCTCGTTAAATTTTAACTTTTAATTTGGGGATTTTACTTATTTTAATTCACATCTGAGTAGTAGTAGGACGCGATTTTTCAAAAGATATTTATTTTTCAAAACACCACGTTTTTGTAACATACTATACAAGCTTCCGCATCAAACATTGTTTTAAAGTATAGTAATAAACTAATATGATCAACGTTCTACTAAAAACAACTTGAGTTTTAAAAGAACAAGATACCCTAAAATTTTCCGTTAAGATCATAAACGAGATTTAATAACAGAATGGAATTTCCAAAGAAACTATGTTTTCGAAAAACACTTCAATGTGATACCGCCAGATTCGGCCATAACGTCTAGGCCGGGTTTGGGGTGTTACATACTAAGCTTTCAAAGCTTACTTTGTGCATTCTTTTTCTATTTTATAGATATATAAAGCTAGCTCGAGTTCGGGGGTCGTCAATGATCATCATCACACTATCTATCGCTAATTTGGTATTTTGAAAACTTGAACTTTGACATATGGCATGTATAGGCTAGTTTTGATATGTTTGGTTTTGAAATTTGTGTATATATATAGCCATGCGAAAATGGCTTGATCATGATGTTAACTATGATGTATATTTGGTCATGTTATAAGCTCTTTTGGGAAGTATGTTTCATGGTGTTTATGTGTGGTGTATTTGGTTATATGATTCGACATTGAGTAATGATTTAGTTGATGGATGTGTTTTTGCTATAATGTATATGTTCCTATAAGCTAAGTTATGAATATATTGGTGATTGTATATTGGTTGGTTATTTTGGTACAGCCTTTAAATGGTAAATAATGACAATGTATTAGGTATATTTTGTTAGCTAAATGGATAGTCATAAAGTGACAAGTTGACATTTATATTCAGTTATGAAATGGTATATTTAACTTAAGATTTAATGGTGGAATTGGTATGACTTTTGTGGTCAATTTTGATACCCAAATAGGTGAGAAATGGATTAGTTGTGTACTTGTAATTTTGTCATGATTCTAGCATATAATTTTTGGTATGTTTTGATTCAGTAATTATGCTTAGAAATGGCTTATAGGATGGTTGAATATATGATGGTCAGACATATTATTTATCTTGCGAATTAGGTATGATATGACTTGAAATTTGTATTAAAAAATGGTCCATATTGATATGGTAAATGCGCATAAATTTGTAAAGTATAAGAAGTAAATTTAGCCATGTCGTAATGTTAGCTACTTTCTATTGTGCTAATGAATATTATGCCGTGTGATATGGGGTGGTATGGTTTAATAAGTGAATGTGCACAAATATGAAAAAATGGTACATTTAGTATTTAGTTAGAGGAATGAATTTGCACTAATGGATGTTTTAAGGTAAGCTCAATATATGAAATGAAATACGCTTGTTTATATTTTAGGTTTTCGATTACCATGTAATTGTTGGACATATGGTTCGAATGTTGTAATTATAAAGCATTTGAATATGGCTTTGATGTATGATTGTTAGTTCGAAAAGTTGGAATAGACAAATGATATGGAAATGGTTAAATTTTGAAGCATAATTAGTATAAGTAAAATGGTTGAGTTTTGGAATATAGTTTGTATGTGATATTTGATTAATAAAAGCATGATTGATTTTGGTTGGCTATATGATTCATATATGCGACATTAGGTTTTGTGAATTGTGGCTATTCAAGTTTGGAAGTGTTTATAAGAAGTTGATATAACTTTATGCTTGAATTGTATTAAATGACTGTTCGGAGTTATGTTTTTGATCAGTAATGCCTCGTAACCTTAATCTGGTGACAGATACGGGTTAGGGGTGTTACATTTGATTGGTATCAGAGCTACCATTTAGTCGGTTCTAGGACTAACATAGCGCGTGTGAGTCTAGCTATACATGCCATATTTATAAACTGCGATAGTGTGATGATTCCTGGCAATTAAAATGTGTTTTTGTATAGTAAATGGATTCCGATCGAGCCGTAGCTGATGACGTGGAAAGTAATACACTCGCTTCCGCACAAGGGGCAGTGCAATCTGATTCTAGACTTGTTACGAGTAGCCACGAGGGAGAGGCTAAACAAGCCTTCTTCCAGAAGATGAACGAATGGTTCACACAGTATATCCGGACAAATCTTGCTGCTCAACAACCTCCACCCCCGCCTAACCCTTCCCAAATACCTGTGATACCTCAAGTTACTGATCTGATGCGATTAAATAAGCCTCCAGTTGATAAAATCAAAAAATACGGGGCTGAAGAATTCAGAGCTACTGTTGATGATGATGCTGAACGAGATAAATTTTGGCTTGATAATGCGATCCGGGTGTTCGATGAATTATCTTGTACTCCTGATGAATGTATCAAATGTGCCATATCTTTGCTTAGAGACACCGCGTACCACTGGTTGAATACACTAGTATCGGTGGTTCCAAAAGAACGGGTTACTTGGGAGTTTTTCCAGACTTAATTTCGAAAGAAATATATCAATCAGAGATTCATAGATAAAAAATGCAAAGAATTCCTCGAGTTAAAACAGGCTCGCATGAAAGTGACAGAATATGAACGGAAATTTGTGAGACTCAGCAGATATGCCCGGGAATGTGTTTCAACTGAAGCTATAATGTGTAAAAGATTTGAAGACGATTTGAATGAAGACATCAAGCTGTTAGTCGGGATTCTGGAAATCAAAGAGTTTGTGGTACTCGTCGAGCGAGCATGCAAAGCTAAAGAACTAGGGAAAGAGAAAAGAAAAAATGACTTCGAAGCTAGAGATTCGCAAAAAAGATCATTGAGTAAGACATTTCAGTCGGCATCAAAGAAGTTTTGAGATGATTTTAGCCGTTCAAAGGCTAATGTGGGTTATTCTAGACGAGATTGAGACAGACCACCTGTGAGTTCGAAAGCTACTTCAATAGCTAGTGTTGGAAATGTTAGACCAAATCAACTTGAGTGCAAACATTACGGTAAACGACATCCCGGCAAATGTAGATTGAATGATCGGGCTTGTTTCAAATGTGGATCATTAGATCATTTCATCCGTGAATGTCTTGAGTTGGCCGAGCAAGATACAGTGCAGAATACGAGGTCGGGTAACACTACAGCTCGAGGTAGACCACCCAGAAACACGGGTAATTTGAGTGGTAGCCAGAGAATGAGTAAAGACACGGCTGTTAGATCTGAAGGAGCGTCTCCTGACGTTATTACCGGTACTTTCACTCTCTATGATACTAGTGTTGTTGCATTGATTGATCCTGGATCGACTCATTCTTATGTATGTTAGACTTTAGTATCCAGTAAGACTATGCCTGTAGAGTCTACTGAATTTGTGATTAGAGTATTGAACCCCTTAGGCCGCTGTGTTTTGGGTGATAAAGTATGCAAGAACTGTCTGTTGATGATTCAGGGTTTCTGTTTTCTAGCCAATTTGATGTTGTTGCCATTCGATGAATTTGATATAATTCTGGGTATGGATTGGTTAACACTGCATGATGCTATTGTAAACTGCAAATGGAAGACGATTGATTTGAGATGCCAAAATAATGAGATTATCCGGATTGAATCAGATGATTTGAATGGTTTACCGGTAGTGATTTCTTCGATGTTAGCTCGGAAATATATAAGAAAGGGTTGTGAAGCTTACTTTGCCTGTGTGCTCGACTCTAAAGTGACCGAAAGGAAGATTGAATCCATACCAGTTGTGTGTGAATATCACGATGTGTTTCCTGAAGAGTTACCGGGTTTGCCGCCGATCCGAGAGGTAGAGTTTGGTATTGAGTTAGTGCCGAGAACAACTCCGATATCGATAGCTCCGTACAAAATGGCACTGACCGAATTAAAAGAGTTGAAAGCTCAGTTGCAAGAGTTGACAAATAGAGGTTTCGCACGACCGAGTTATTATCCCTGGGGTGCACCGGTGTTGTTTGTGAAAAAGAAAGACAGAACTATGAGAATGTGCATCAATTATCGATATCTCAATAAAGTGACTATCAAGAATAAATATCCTCTGCCACGAATTGATGATTTGTTCGATCAGTTGAAAGGGGCTACAGTGTTTTCTAAGATAGATTTGAGATTCGGTTACTATCAGTTGCGAGTTAAAGACTCTGATGTGCCAAAAACTGCTTTCCGAATGAGGTACGGGCATTATGAGTTTTTAGTTATGCTTTTCAGATTAACGAATGCACCTGCTATTTTTATGGACCTAATGAATCGGATCTTCCGACCGTATTTGGATCGATTTGTTGTTGTGTTTATAGATGATATCTTGATTTATTCCCGTGATGAATTCGAGCATGCTGAACATCTGAGAACAGTGCTACAGACTTTAAGAGATAAACAAGTATTTGCAAAGTTCAGTAAATGTGAATTCTGGTTGCGCAAAGTCAGTTTTCTGGGGCATATTGTGTCAGCATCGGGTATTTGAGTGGATTCGAGCAAGATTTCAGCAATATTAGATTAGAAGCCTCTGAGAAATGTCTTCGAAGTCTGAAGCTTTTTGGGACTCGCTGGTTATTACAAATGATTCGTAAAAGGTTTCTCAATGATTGCAACTCTATTGACGAGACTACTTCAGAAAGATGTTAAGTTCGAGTGGTCGGACAAGTGTCAGAAAAGTTTTGATCAATTGAAAGCTTTATTAACCAAAGCTCCAGTGTTAGTTCAGCCAGAATCAGGTAATGAATTCGTAATCTATAGTGATGCATCATTGAATGGTCTGGGCTGTGTTTTGATGCAAGAAGGCAAAGTCATAGCTTATGCCTCGAGACAATTAAAGCCGCATGAAAAGAATTACCCGACACACAATTTGGAATTAGCAGCTATCGTGTTCGCGTTGAAGATTTGGCGCTACTATCTGTTTGGTGAGAAATGTCATGTTTATTCTGATCACAAAAACTTAAAATATTTGATGACTCAGAAAGATCTGAATCTACGACAGAGAATATGGTTAGAATTATTAAAAGATTACGAGCTAGTGATTAACTACCATCCGGGGAATGCCAATGTTGTTACTGATGCTTTAAGTCGAAAATCTTTGTTTGCTCTACGTGTGATGAATACTCAGTTGGCTCTATCTAATGATAGCTCGATTGTAGCTGAGTTGAAAGTGAGACCGTTATTTATATAGTAGATTTGCGAAGCTCAGAAAGTTGATAATGAATTGTTAGCAAAACGGGCTCAATGTGACCTGAATTCTGATTTAGAGTTTTGAGTTGGTGCTGGTGATTGTTTAAGATTCAGAGGCAGATTATGTGTTCTGAAAAATTTAGAGTTGATTCAGATGATTTTAAATGAAGCTCATAGTAGTTGGTTATCTGTTCATCCGGGAAGTACGAAAATGTATAACGATCTGAAACATCTTTACTGGTGGCCTGGTATGAAGCGTGATATCTCAGAATTTGTTTCGAAATGTTTATTCTATCAGCAAGTCGAAGCTGAGCATTAGGTACCGTCTGGGTTACTGCAGCCGATTATGATTCCAGAGTGGAAATGAGAGAGAATCACGATGGATTTTGTATCTGGTTTGCCCCTGTCTCCGAGTAAGAAAGATGCAATAGGGGTGGTTGTTGATAGACTAACTAAATCAGTTCATTTCATTCTGGTACGCACGGATTATTCGCTTGATAAGCTTGCTGAGTTGTACATCTCTCAGGTTGTGAGATTGCACGGAGTACCAATTTCTATTGTTTCGGATAGAGATCCGAGGTTCACATCGTGGTTATGGAAGAAACTGCAAGATGCATTAGGTACGAAGCTACACTTCAGTACTACTTTTCACCCACAGACGGATGGTCAATCCGAGCGAATTATTCAGATACTCGAGGATATGTTGAGATGTTGCATTCTTGAGTTTGAAGGTACGTGGGAACGATACTTGCCATTGATTGAATTTGCGTATAATAATAGCTTTCAGTCAAGTATAAAAATGGCACCTTACGAAGCTTTGTACGGTAACAAATGCCGAACACCTTTGTATTGGACTGAGCTCAGCGAGAATAAGATTCACAGGGTCGATTTGATTAAAGAGACTGAACAGAAAGTGAAAATGATTCGTGATAGTCCAAAGCAAATACGATCGCCGTAAATCGTATGCAGACTTGAAACAAAAAGATATTGAGTTTCAGATTGGGGATAGAGTGTTTTTGAAAGTGTCTCTGTGGAAGAAAATGCTTAGATTTGGCAGAAAAGGCAAGTTAAGTCCGAGATTCATCGGGCCGTATGAAATTATCGTGCGTATTGGGCCAGTTGCTTATAGATTGTCGTTGCCACTTGAGTTAGAAAAGATTCATAATGTATTTCACGTATCGATGCTTCGACGATATAGATCAGATCCCTCGCATGTGATTTCCCCCTCCGAGATTGAGATTCAATCTGATACGATGTACAACAAAGAACCGATCAAAATTTTAGCTCACGAGGTCAAAGAACTGAGAAATAAGAAAATTGCATTAGTGAAAGTCTTATGGCATCGACACGGGATCGAAGAAGCTACGTGGGAAACAGAGGATGCTATGAGAGAGCAATACCCGAACCTATTCACTGGTAAGATTTTCGGGGATGAAAATCCCTAAGGGGGAGAGTTGTAACAGCCCGATTTTAGCTAAATCGGAACAGTGGTTTTAGAACCACAAATCTGAGGTCGTAAATTATTTTTATATTATTTTATGTGTTTACAGCATGCGAATTAATATGTGTGAAAGTTTCGTGAAATAATTTTATCGATTGGTTGTTTAATTTGATAAAAGGATTTAATCGCGTAAAATGTAAAAGTATCATGCTATAAGTTAAAGTGCTTATTTGCTTTGATTAATTAAATGTGAGGCCCTTATGTTATGATTTGACCATTGAATATTTGAGTGGACAAAGATGGACAACCATTATGTGTTTTGTTATTTAATTATAAGGGTTAATTAAGTAATTTAGTAATAATAGTTAAATAAATAAAACAAAACATAAAAAAATCATGCATGTTCATCTTTTGGCCGCATATTGAGAAGAGAAAAGAAGCCATGGAAGCTCACTTAGGTTCGGCCTTGCATAATTAAAAATGTAAGTGATTTTGAGTTCGGTTTTTGATAATTTTTACGTTTTTGAGATCGTTGCTTTGTATTTTAGCTAGCCCATGCCCTAATTTTTGATTGGTTGATGAATTTGTGATTTACCATTGTTGAGAGCTTGATTTTTTTGTTGTTTGATGATGAAAAATAAATATTTGTTGTTAGATTATCATAGTTTATTAAGTGATTTTTGATAAAAATGCTTATTAAGGACTAAATTGTGAAATTTTTAAATTGAGGGGGTCAAAATGTGAAATAAATGAAATTAATGGGCTGCTAGTGACCTAAGGAATATTCGGCCAAATAGGGGTTAAATGAAATTTTGAGTATTTTGTGTTGTTTTGACATAGGGACTAAATTGTAAAAATGTTAAAAGTTAGGGGCTAAATTAAAAAATTCCCATTTATGTGTTTCTGGATGAAATTGAATAAATATGTCATTAAATAAGTTAAATTTGAATTTATTTAGATCAAGAAAGGAAGAAATCGGATCTGGATCGGGGGAAGTCGAAAGTTGTTGAATAGTCGTTCCGATCCGTTCGTTTTTGAACGAGGTAAGTTCATAAGTAAATAAATGTTATTGAATTCAAATTTACATATTATATGTTGCTGAATTGAATTATAAATAAATAAATATATATATGTTGCCGAATTTAATTGAGCATTGGTGGACTTGTTTCAAGCTTGAATTGATTGAATTACGACGTCCGAAAGCCCCGTACGAACCATAGGAATAGTATAGGATACGTATGTCATGACATTAGGACTTCTGAGGCGTGAATTCATGTAAGACCATGTCTGGGACATTGGCATCAATATGAGATTACGTGTAAGACCATGTCTGGGACATTGGCATAGTATATGATTCGTGTAAGACCCTGTCTGGGACAGAGGCATCGATATGTGATAACATGTAAGACCATATCTGGGATATGGCATTGTATGTGATATATGTGTTTCTGAGTATCCTTAACGATTCCGAATGGTTCAACGAGCAATATCAAAATGAGACCGAATGTGAAATTGAGCTAAATGATTTAGGTACATATGAAGTTTATATGTTCATTTAAAATACGGTAAGTGAAGTTACTTAATGTAGTAATATGACTTATATGAGAAAAGTGATTGTATGTATGAGATTAGCTAAATTTGGCATATTCAAATTGAATTATATATGTTCTTGTGGTGAACTATTTTCTTATGGCTTACTAAGCTTTCAAAGCTTACTTTGTGCATTCTTTTTCTGTTTTATAGATATATAAAGCTAGCTCGAGTTCGAGAATCGTCAAGGATCATCGTCACACTGTCTATCGCTAATTTGGTATTTTTAAAGCTTGAACTTTGACATATGGCATGTATAGGCTAGTTTTGATATGTTTGGTTTTGAAATTTGTGTATATATATAGCCATGAGAAAATGGCTTGATCATGATGTTAATTGTGATGTATATTTGGTCATGTTATAAGCTCTTTTGGGAAGTATGTTTCATGGTATATATGTATGGTGTATTTGGTTATATGATTCGGCATTGAGTAATGATTTAGTTGATGGATGTGTTTTTGCTATAATGTATATGTTCCTATAAGCTAAGTTATGAATATATATTGGTGATTGTATATTGGTTGGTTATTTTGGTACAACCTTTAAATGGTAAATAATGACAATGTATTAGGTATATTTTGTTAGCTAAATGGATTGTCATAAAGTGACAAGTTGACAATTATATTTAGTTATGAAATGGTATATTTAACTTAAGATTTAATGGTGGAATTGGTATGACTTTTGTGGTTAATTTTGATACCCGAATAGGTGAGAAATGAATTAGTTGTGTACTTGTAATTTTGACATGATTCTAGCATATAAATTTTGGTATGTTTTGATTCAGTATTTATGTAACACCCCAAACCCGGCCTAGAATTTAGGCCCAAATCTGGCGTGTCAGATTGAAGTGTTTCTCGAAAACCGTGTTTTCGTTTGCGTTCATTTATTTTCAAAACGTGATTTATAAAAAAAAAAACTATTCCCTTTTCAAAATGTTATTAATTCATTTGTAAAATCTTTTTCAATTGCGGAAGATTAATTAAAATAAATGAGTTATGGAAACATGATATTTAAAAATTGGGTTGCAGAAACGTAGTGTTTGAAAACAGTTACTATTTTAGAAAATCGTGTCCTACTTCTAGCAGATATTAAACATACTTAGATAAATATCCCAAATAAAAGTTAAAAATATAGAGGCCTTATTACAACCGCACTAAAAAAAAAACCGAAGTGCCTAAATAAGTGAACGAAATAGAAAAACATGTGTGGCTGTGTGGTCATCTCCGAGTCCTCGCAAAGACCGATCCTCCTAATTTGGGGATTACTCCTTGCGAGCTTAAAGATGGGGTGAGTTTGCAGTAAAACTCAAAGTGTGTAATCCCCATACCAGAGTAATGATTTAGTATACGAAACAAAAACCTAAACTGCCTCGGGCCAAAGCCCTTTTAACGATGTGACAAAGATGGATCGAGCATACGTGGGTCAAAGCTCACTACAATATCCTTTGGGTCACAGCCCATAACAGAATCAATTCCATATGCATAATGTGTGATGCATGCTAACCCATCCCATCCAACCCTACACTTGCCTCCGTCCAACCCTGCACTACTTGCGGGGAATAAATCACCCACGCCATCCCTACACTTACACTATGTTTGGTTGAAGGTAATGGCTATTCCATTACATGCCAATTACAATGTTATTCTGCAGGCCCACGTAAAAATATGTTTGGTTCAATGGAATACCCTATTACGCGTGTATTCCATTCCGCCCTGAAGCAGAGATTTTTATCGATTTCTATTCCCTTCCCTCTTCACCGTTTACCCATTCGTTGCTTGAAGATCCCTATCTTACCCTTACCAAATTCTCACCTCAAAAACAGCCAGTTCTTGCTTCCTTCGACTCCGGCATTCCTCCCCTTCATCCAAGGTCAGGTAAACATTTTTCTTTTTTATTGTTCCTTTCATTTTCCTGTTCTACCATTTTTGTTACCCACAAATTTTTTCTTCCTATTTTCGTTATTGCTTCCTTCACCATCGTCTGATTTTTTTTTAATAAACATAGGGATTTCTATTCCCTTTCCTCTTCACCGTTTACCTTAGTCTTCAAACATAAAATTTTATTAGAAGAAGCACTCTATTGCTCTGTTTCTCTCGTTGTAGCATAAGATCAAGATCAACTGTTCTTCAAACAAAAGGAAAAAAGCTGGTAAGTTTCTAACCCTACAATTTTCTTGTCGAAATTTGAATTTCTTTGATGGGTCCTTTGTCATTTTTACAAATAAAAATAAAAATTACTTGAAGTGTAAAATTTTATGTACTTATTTCCCTTGTTCTTGGATTTGATCTTGGATTTTAATATTGTCATCTTTTTGAAAGAAAAAGGTGTTTTTAGCCTTGAATTGAAAACTTTTTTTGGTTCATACATCTGAGTTTTGTTGAATGTGATCAGGAAAGTTTCTTTTCCAATTATGCAGATCAGGATTTTGAATGAAAAGGCTGAACTTCTTTTTTTATCAGATGATAGTAGGATTTTAGTTGCAAATTTTGATTTCTGATTAATTGGGTGTTCATATTTGCTTGAAGAACCCTATCTCACCCTTACCAAATTCTCACCTCAAAAACACTCAATCGGCAGCCATTTCTTGCTTCCTTCGACTCCGGCATTCCTCCCCTCCATCCAAGGTCAGGTAAACATTTTTCCTTCTACTGTTCCTTTCATTTCTATGCATTCCTCCCCTTCAACTCAGCCATTTCTATGCATCCCACTCTTCCAGTTTACATCTTCAACATGTGCTAATTTTGTTTGATTTATGTCAATGAACATGAGGACTAAGTTTACTGCTCTTCCACCTTGATATCGTAAATGGGTACTATGAAATATGTCTTTATAGTCTACACAGTTACCTTTTGTCATTGTTATGTGAATCTCTGTAGTGCAACAGTATACTTGATTTCAGCTAATACAATTGCTGGTTGTGTAGCTAATACAGCTTGGTCATGTGTTCTACTTTTTCTATCTTATTTAACTCTTTTTTTTTCTTAATTTTTTATCCTTTTACTTTTCTTTACACCTTATCAAGCAAAACAATATTGAACCCAATATACATACACATTCTGTCAAAAATATATATATACACATACGTTTGTGTATATAAACCTTTTTTTTCTGTTGAGCTTCTACTGTAATAAAATATCTGTTGACTAATGGGATTTCTTTTCACTTCCGTTTTCACATTATTTCCATATTTCTTATTTGGTTGAAGAAAGAGTAATTCACCCTTAAAATAGAGTTCCTCTATGGGTGTTATTGAGTTATTCCAACTTCTTTTTGTTTATTAGGTTTGATTGAACTGTGATAAATGATGAAAAATCATCTCTTAGCTTTGGTTTCTATTTTATTTTATGTTTTCTTTCTAATGCCTTTGTGCTAGGAAAGGTTTAGAAATTATTTTTATGACATAAGGAGTAGTGTTCTTTATTTGTCTGAATATGTTACAATTTTATCTCTTCATCTACCTTTGCCGAGAAATTAAATCAGTCTGCTTATGTCCTTTTGTTGCTTCACAAGCTAAAGTTAGCTATTATTGATTCTTATAGTTTTTAACTACTTCTAAATTTTACTGTCTGATTTTGATGGAAGTAGACCTGACAACTTGTGTACCCATCTTGTGTTCATTCGTTTTTCTCATGATGTAGTCATGTTTAAATTATTTTATATTTTATAAATTTTGATACATAAATAATTTGTATTATATACAATATGTAATATTTCTGTTTTCATGTTATAATCATATTATTTGCTTGTATCATGGCATAATATAGCAGGTAGCCGTATTATGGCAGATACCCCTATTCCATCAAACCAAACATTCCATCAATGCATAAGCTATTATATACAAATGTACCATCAATTGCATTAAGTTCAGTTCAACCCCTCATTTCTTGTGACGAAGATTTTATGTTAACAACTTTTCAAGGGAATGACCTTACCCTTGACCTTCATGTGTCAATTTCATCAATTATAGCATCTTCCTCTTCTTGAATACTTTGAAGCATTGAAAAAGTTGTTTGAGAGTCACTCTTTTTTTGTGTAACCTGAACCAGTACTTTCAATGTTTGTTATCTGCTAATACATTAAATATGGTATGTTATATGGTAATCCTTATTGTTCATTTTGGTTCTACTGAAGCTAGCTACTCAATCTGTCATTGGTTTTGTTACTATCTTATTATTATATGTTTAGGTGAATTTCAAAGGCTCTGCCTCTGACATATGACGAATGATGAGTTGTTACATGGGGTAGTTCTTTTGTTTGCTATTTTATTTCCTATCATCTCTGAAGATACAGATTGTTTTTTTTTCTTTAATAAAAGTCATAAGAATCACTATAATTGAATTCAAATACTAATGAAATCTGAGTTTTTTTTTTTTTGAATTACAGCTTTTTTGTTTGTTATAACTTAAGGGATGGTATTTATAGCTTGGTTAGATCCTTTGTAATCAATGTGCTTAGGGTTTTAGATAATTTCCTTGGGTTTCATTGAGTTACTTTTTTATTTTGCCCAATGATGGGAACTCAGTTTTGATTGAACCATTCTGGTTTTCGATTTATCTCTAGCTTTTACACACCGCCTGCTTCATTCTCTCTTCCAAGATACATAACTTGCAATATACAGTTATGTTTTTTTTCCTTTGCAATTATTAAAATTTCATGCTTACCATTATTACAGAATCTAGCTACCTATTATGTCTTAATGTTGTCAAATGTTAATTTGTTTTTTTTCTTAAGATAATTATGTCAGGTTTTTCAGAATTAAATGTTTCTTCCCAAAGTTCTTGAGGAACCAAAAGGAAATAGGTTCCAGAAGAAGATGCTGCATTGGTTTCTTGTATGGTCGACTTGCACAATGTTGGAACCTTTAATGCTGATACAAGATTTAAAGCCGGTTATTTAAATGAGTTGGAAAAAATGTTAGAAAAAGTTTTACCTAATGCAATGTTGAAGGCTAAACCTAATATTGAATCGAGGATTAGACTACTGAAAAGGGATTGGTCAATCGTTTATGACATGCTTAATGGAAAAAAAACAATAGCGGTTTTGGTTGGGATGAGCATAGGCAGCTCGTTGTTGTTGAAGATGCGGTGTGGAACTCATATATAAATGTAAGAATTATTTCAAGTCTTTATTATCTTATTTTCACCAAACTTATAACTAATATGAATTCCTCTTTTTATAGAGTCATAAAGAAGCAGGTCAATTCAAACATCGTAGTTTCCCTTATTACGACCAACTTACTGCCATCTACGCAAAAGATCGAGCCACTGGGAAAGATGCTCAAACAGGCGCTGATATCATTGAAGAAATAAATGTTGAGGATGTAGCTACTACAAATATTCATGAAGAAAGAAACGATTTCTATGGATGTGAAGCTAATATCTCTTTGGATGACATGGATGTTTCAGCTACAGAATCGCAACCAGCTAGAAACCAAGGGGGTTCCACATCTTCAAAGAAGAAAAAAAAGAATTCTGATTCAAGTGATCATGTTTCTTCTTCATTTCATGATGCTGCCACTTTATTGGCGGAAAACATGCGGGCCATTGGCGAACAAATCAGTAGGAGTATTGCCTTTGATGCGGTAATTCAACAAAAGTCAGAAGAATTTCAAATCATCCAAGAAAAAAGCTATAAATTTATATCCAACATTATGTGAAATAGAAGGTTTAACTGTGGATGAGCGTTTTCGAGCATTGAGCAAAATTCCAGATCATCCAACGCAAATGCTCATTTTCTTTAGTTTACCTTCTTCTGTACGATTGGAATGGGTCAGAAGATTTCTTGCTGACCATTAAAAATCATAGTTGTATTGATGATATTTTGGTAACTTTTTGTGTTTGTAATATTTGGGACGGTATAATGACATGATATATGTCATTACAATGTTGTAACTTTTTGATGTTGTAACATATGGATTATGACATATAAACTAATGAAATCATGTAACCTTTTGTTAATATATGAATATTATGTTTATGCAAAATATAATTCCCAAGTTATTTATTACTTCTAATATTTTTTTTATTGTAGAATAATTAAATTATTTGTTTCAATAATGATATTTTAGCACATTAAATATGTAATGCAGTTTAAAAATAATAAAGTAGATTATATATATTTTTATAGTATTATATATTTTGATTTTTTAATTCATATAATAATTATATTAAGAATGTTATTAAATTATTTTTTTGTTAAATTATTTTCAATAATAATCTTTTTAAAATTTAATAACAATAACAATAATCATCTACCTAAAAAAAATTCTGCTAAGGGTATTCTGGTCATTTTAGTTCTTTTCCTTATGCTATTACAACATCATTCCATTCAACCAAACACAAGAATTCTATTACTGACTCTATTCCATTCCATTTAACCAAACAATTGAATTACTTATTACTGACTCTATTCCATTACACCTCTATTCCATTACTGACTCTATTCAATTACACTCTATTCCATTACAAAGAAACCAAACGTACCCTTTACGAAAGTGTTAGCACGGTTGCGGCACTAATTCAAAATCGCAGCATAGTCGCTAGTATTTATGCGCTTTAAGCCTTCAAGAACGGTCTCATGATTGGCAAATAGCCATCAGGTAATCGTAATAAGATCGGCACATAGCCATCAGCTACGGTAATAAAATCGGCACACAGCCTTGGGTAAATATGATCGACACAGAGTCATCGATATATATGTTAGGCACATAGCCACGGGTAAATACGATTGGCACAAAGCCATAATCAAGATGGCACAGAGCCATGTTTAGGTTGGCATGAGCCATAATCGACACGCGCTTTAAGCCGTCCGTCAGTCCACAGTCGTCTCATGCGATCCGTGCGACCTTAACAGATCAATACTGGATCCACAGTCGTCTCATGCGATCCGTGCGACCCTATCAGATCAATACTGGATCCACAGTCGTCTCATGCGACCCGTGCGACCCTATCAGATCAATACTGGATCCACAGTCGTCTCATGCGACCCGTACGACCCTATCAGAACTTCCTCCGTATCAATGTCCCAACCCCATGCAATATGCTGTGTATTTCATGATCAATCATTACACGTGTATGCAAAATGGCCGTGCTCAGTAACAGTCATTTACACACATATTGAAAACATATCAGCCATATAATCCCAGTCAAATCAGTTAAAACACAGTCATACATTCACAGTTAGATCAATCATAGTCCTAATCAGTCAGTTACCCGCAAGGGCAAAGTAGTCATTTTACCCTATAAAGGTATTTCGGTAATCCTACCCTTCAGGGGTATTTCGGTAATTCTACCCTACAAGGGTATTTCAATAATTCTACCTTACGGGGGTATTTCGGTAATTTCACAATCCAAGGTTATTTCAGTAATTTTACAAATCAAGGGTATTCGGCAATTTTACAAATCAGGGGTATTTCAATAATTTTGCAAATCGGGGGTATTTCGATAATTTTTCCAAATCAGGGGTACTTCGGTAATTTCGCAAATCAGGGGTAATTTGGTAACTTTACAAATCGAGGGTAATTCAGTAAATTTACAAATTAGGGGTATTTCAGTAATTTCGTAAATCGGGGGTACTTCAGTAATTTTACAAATCGGGGGTGTTTCGGTAATTTTGCAAATCAGGGGTACTTTGGTAATTTTGCAAACTGAGGGTATTTTGGTAATTTTGCAAATTAGGGGTACTTTTGTAATTTTGCAAACCGAGGGTATTTCGGTAATTTTACAAATCGGGGGTACTTCAAAAATTTTACAAGTCGAGGGTATTTCAGTAATTTTGTAAACCAAGGTATTCTAAACAAAGATAACGATGCGAATGGGCCTAGGGCCTATTCTCAGCCCAAATAGGCCCACACGCTTGTGTGGCCCATTTAGCCCAAATCTAGCCACGGATATGAGATTCACATAGTCCAGTTCAATATTTACTACACAATCATACAACTTATCCGATTGGGCCCACGGGCCCATTGGCCCCACATGGCCCCTTTCGGCCCATCGTGGCCCAACAGCCTAAACCCACAAGAACACTCATGATGGCCTCAACTATCGCATCGAAGCTCCCACACATGCACTCGCACGCTGGTGTGGCTACCATCGCCGTGTGACCGACATTTCAACATTTGTCGCTCTACATCTAGAGTAGTGCGAATTACACACCTGATAGGAAACTGGAGTTAATCCGCGCTCCGAACACTCCTATGCCCAAACGCCAACAAAGGTATGCTTACTCTCCTCATAGATCGCTCTATTTAAAGCCAGCTTCTCGCCCAACCTCATGCTAGCTTCCCGATGTGGGATCCCTCCATCAATCCTCCAAAACCGTTCCAAATTAGCAAAATAGTCAAATTTCACATGCAAGGGGTTTCGAACTCAGGCTCCCCTGTAACTTAATCCACGCTGCTAGCCACCTTACCAACTAGCTCCTTGTGTAACAAAATAAGCACAACTAAATATAAGCCTATGAGCCAAAGTCAAAGTTCATTTAAAAAGAAATCAAAATGAATTGCAAGCGCCAAGACTTGAACCCATGCTCCCTTGCAATCTTAATGACGCCTTGCCACTAGACCACTCACTTCCTTGTGTCATATTTTAACTAAACAAATTTATAAGGCCTTCCAGCTAACGCCAACTCCCCTTTAAGGAAAAACTAAAATTTTTGCTAGAGCTCTGGTTTGAACCCAGGACTTCTCCAACACTCCCAACTCTTCCTAAATCACTTAGCCACTAGACTAAACATGCAATTAGTGAAATTTCCTCGCACAACTAAAATCCAATTGTTCCGATACTCGAAGCCCATTTCTCCTAGGCCCAAAATTCGGGGCGTTACAAATTATGCTTAGAAATGGCTTATAGGATGGTTGAATATATGATGGTCAGGCATATTATTTATATTGCGAATTAGGTATGGTATGACTTGACATTTGTATTAAAAAATGGTCCATATTGATAGGGTAAATGCGCATGAATTTGTAATGTTCAAGAAGTAAATTTAGCCATGTCGTAATGTTAGCCACTTTCTATTGTGCTAATGAATATTATGCTGTGTGATATGGGGTGATATGGTTTAATAAGTGAATGTGCACAAATATGCAAAAATGGTACATTTAGTATTTAGTTAAAGGAATGAATTTGCACTAATGGATGTTTTAAGGTAAGCTCAATATATGAAATGAAATATGCTTGTTTATAATTTAGGTTTTCGATTGCCATGTAATTGTTGGACATATGATTCGAATGTTGTAATTATAAAGCATACGGATATGGCTTTGATGTATGATCGTTAGTTCGAAAAGTTGGAATAGACAAATGATATGGAAATGGTTAAATTTTGAAGCATAATTAGTATAAGTAAAATGGTTGAGTTTTGGAGTATAGTTTGTATGTGATATTTGATTAATAAAGCATGATTGATTTTGGTTGGCTATATGATTCATATATGCGACATTGGTTTTTGTAAATTGTGGCTATTCAAGTTTGGAAGTGTTTATAAGAAGTTGATATAACTTTATTCTTGAATTGTATTAAATGACTGCTCGGAGCTATGTTTTTGATCGGTAATGCCTCGTAACCCTAATTCGGCAACAGATACGGGTTAGGGGTGTTCCAGTGAGCTTTTAAAAGCTTAGTGAATGTTAATAAAAGTGAAAGTAAATTAACATCCAATTCATGCTTAATTCACAACCAATCATTCACCAAATGTCAGCCAAAAATAATTAGACATGTCAATTTAATACTAAAAATCAATCATTCATGGCTTTCAATCATCAATTGATATAGCAACAATCATACATAAATACATTGGCATACACATTTCATGGCTTAATCGGGTGATCATACATCAGATAACCGGATCTCCGAACTCCCACAAATATCAAATATAGTCCACCGAGTTGAGCGGGCCGACAATGTCAGATGCTCAACATTCCCTTATCTACTCAAACAAATCAGTCCGCCTAGAGTCATATGCTCACAATGTCTAAAATAAAGGTGAGTACCCACAAATCCTATGGCATGCCAACTATATCCAATGGATCCACCATGCATGTTCCCAATATATTCAGTCAAACATAGCATACAAATCAATCATTATTATGCTCAATTTAATGTGACAAAATGATCATGTATAACTTGTAACATAGAATTTAGCATCCAATTAAATCAAGCAACTCATTCATCAATTTCCCATATTCAGTTACCAATTGAAACATCAACATATCATGATAAAAAATTTCAGTACACATGCTTAAAATCATCCTTAAAATTAACCTAATTAAATAGCACAACACCACCCAAAAACTCACTTACCATTTTTTTCCCAATACAAATTCAATTTTTGCATATTTAATACCAATCTTGTAAAATCAGCTGTTCATCCATAATTAATTAATTTTAATTATTAATTAAGGTACTAATTAAACATAACTGAGGGTCAATTTACCAAATTGCCCTCAGAAACACTCACCACACAATTTTGTTCTATCACAACAAGTGATTAACTAGGCAATTTCTAGCTTCAATTCCGGTTATCTCGGTCCTCTTCAAGATTCAGAGCTTCAACAGAGGTAAAGTAGACATTACCACCTTTTCAATGCTATATTAAACACACATTATAATTAACTATGCTAATCAAAATTCACTCACAAAGATACCATACCGGATTTGTAACATCAAGTCGAAAACTCGATTCCTCACAAAATCGACCTTTCCAGCCCTCCTAATCACTTCCAAACATCAATACTAAACCCAATTACACATAAACTAAGCATCAATTTCACATTTAAATCAATTTCAAAAAAATCCAAAAAATTAATTCAAGAAGATGATGAAATTCATATATCTTCAAATTACCTCACAAATCATGTTTAATCTTGATAAATAAGATCAAAAAGCATTTAATAGATCCATTTTGAGTTGGAACATCCATTGATTTGTGGATTTCCTCTCAAAATTTAAGATCCACCATTAAAGCACCTTAAGCTTTTGAAGAAGATGTCATTGATAAAAAATCCTTTAATTGTCTCTTAAATCATGTAAAAAAATTTCTAATCTTCATAAAAACAAGTTTAGGATTGAAGATTACCTTTTGATTCACTCTAAATTCGTTGATTGAAAATCTTGATTTAAGAAGCTTATTTCAGAATATTTTTGGCTACTTTTGAGAATAATTTCAAGTGATTTGAGAGAGTATTTTGAGAAGGAAATGGTTAGATCTATTCTCTGATGATAGATATTTAAAACCATACAAAGAAAACGAAATTTATAATTCTCTAATCTGATGTAAATGGTGTGAAAAGTAGGCTAGATGCATTGTTTTTAAAACTGAAACAACCCACCAGAATTTAAAAATTGGGGAATTTGCCTAATGGCCACTCCCACATTTCCCTTTACCAATTGATCCTTTCCTTCCAAAATTCTAAATTTTAAGGTTTATTTGCAAAATAAATACTCTAAATTTTCCCTTGTTTTACCATTTAAACCCAATTTAATGAATATTTAAATTTAACTCAAATTAACCCTCAATAAAAAGTATTTTAAAAGTTTTTTGACCTAAATTAATTATTTTCACTAATAATTATTTAATTACTTTAAAATTAAATTTTCAAAAATATTTTTGTTTTTCGGATTATTTTTTAATCGATTTTAAAAGAAATTAACCTCCTAAATTATATTAAAAATTACTAGAAACCCCATAAATTCCTAGTTTCGCACTTAGAACTCGAAACATATACCCAAAACTACTAGACACGGTTTAGGGATATTACACCCATGGCATTGTTTGGCCGATTTGGGTCTCAAAAGTGGCAAAACTCTACAAAAAATGTTTATTAAGGGTTGAAACTAAAAATTGATAAAAACACATAAAAGACACTTAAATTGCGTGAGAATACGCTTCTCAAGTGTAATGGAGAGCCTAATTTGACATATCAAATTATGCCAGATAAAACTCCCCCACACTAAAGTCTTTTCTTGTCCTCAAGCAAACACACAAAGTGTGCATAAGATGACCTTTGGGATATGTTGAACAATAGGAAGCATGGTAATTGAATATTGATTTTGTACAAGACATATCACATATGAAACTTAAGATTGATGTTGAGCTAATTCAAGTACTTTTAAAGAAAATATACCTAGTTCATTGAGTTAAAGATCTTGTAACACCCCAAACCCGGCCTAGAAGTTAGGCCCGAATCTGGTGTGTCACATGGAAGTAAAAACCATCTTTGCGATTATTAAAAACTTGCTTGAGTAATACAGCCTCTTTGTTAAAACCAAAAACACTTAAGCAAAATACAAGTATTTTTGAGAGATCGTTTGATGAGTTGAAAATCGAGGTAGTGAGCTTTAAAACCGTGACTTTTGAAAATATCGTTTGATAGTTGAGTGAAAACTTCCGTGTTAAAATACTTATAAAAGTTATTATGAAATCCATTTGTTAATCGTTTTTGGAAAACCTTTATTTAAGTTTTTAGAAAAATTCTCGTTTTAAATAATTTAAGCAAAATAATAAGTATATCAACCATAAAGCAAATAATAAAACACTCAAGAGGCCTTATTACAACATAAAAACCCAAAATAGTAAAGTGAACGGAATTAAAAATCTAAAGTTCAAAATAAAATACCGTTTCTGAAGTATGGCCTCCACCGAGTCATCCATGGGCCCAAGTCCTCGTCACTGAGCATTACCTGCAAGGGTTAAGAAAAAAGGGGGGTGAGTTACAAGAACTCAGTGTGAAATCCCCTTACCGTCATCCACTGGGCCTGAACCCATATAGCAACATCTTGGGCCGGAGCCCAATATCATAACAGAACATATATATATATATGAAGCAAATGTATGCAACCCAACCCATCCAACCAGTCTCTCCCCTGTACCAACCAGTCTCTCCTGTGGGGATCAAGTCAACCCACCCCGCCAGTCTCTCCAATTTGCAGACAAGCTGCCATTTATAATAATTTTGTGGCTTAACCACCAGAGTATCATATACGGTAATATAATCGGCACACAGCCTTAATCACGATGGCACAAAGCCATATTTAAATTGGCACATAGCCCATATCAGAATTTGTGGCAATGCCACCGGTCTATACTTCTCTTCATTCAAGTTTCCCATCCCATGCAATATGTGATGATGCAATACACATAACAACATAAAATATCCACATGTATAACAAAAATTAGTCTAGTAATTTAATACGATGAATCGGCCCATTATTGAGCTTTGTAATTCAGCCCACTAAGGCATTCTATCAATTCGGCCCATAGGGGCACTTCGATAATTCGGTCCATAAGGACATTTCGGTAAATCGACCCATTATAACAATCTATCAAATCGGCCCATAGGGGCATTTCGGTAAATCGGTAATTTTACCCACTAAGGGTAATTCGGTAATCTCGCAACCCATGGTTATTTCAGTAATTTACACTCCAAGGGTATTTTGGTAATTTCGCAACCCCGGACTTAACTACT
Source organism: Gossypium sturtianum (assembly GCA_025698515.1). Taxonomy (NCBI): domain Eukaryota; kingdom Viridiplantae; phylum Streptophyta; class Magnoliopsida; order Malvales; family Malvaceae; genus Gossypium; species Gossypium sturtianum. Next base: position 102,434,917 of record CM046945.1, on the reverse strand, counting down.
AATTTGGGCATAAAAATTTGAAACTGTCCATCTACGTCATACTGACTAAGTTGACTATAACTCAAGTTAGAAAACTCAAAATTTAAATCCGTAAATTTTCCTTGAAACTAGACTCATATATCTTCTTACTAAAAATTTTCCAGAATTTTTGAATTAGCCGTTTAGTACAGTTTATTCCTTAAAGTTTCCCTTGTTTCACTGTCCAACGATTCTGACCTCTCTTACCTTAATTTCAAATATCTCACTGTACGGTTTTCATATACTGCTCCCACTTGTTTCTATTGAAAATAGCTTCTCTAAGGAATCCATAAATATAACCTATAACTCATAATTCACTTTGTACAATTTTAACCAATTTTTCCAAGACAGAATAGGGAACCACGAAGTCCATCAGAACCAGTTTCACTAAAATCAAGATATCCCAGAATATAAACTTTCTCTTCCTCCTTTGTTTCTTTCATATAAAAATAGACACAGTAAGCTTTAACTCGATATCTTTTTCGCTTTCTAATTCCCTTTATCCTATTTTTCGTGATTTTTCAAAATCACATCATTGTTGCTGACCAAAAACTATTTCCTTGCAAACTATGGTTACCACTACGGACATACGCACGCCCAAGTGATCACGGATGTCGGTTTTCGGTTTTCTTCGGTATTTCGACCGAATCACAGAATATTTCATGTAAACTTTCAGAGAAGTGTGAGATTACACACCATTTCAAATATGTATACGGAAGGGTACGGGATTACACACCTTGATTACGAGTTGTGCTTTCTACCGTTTCAACACCACGAATGTGATCTCCCTCAGTGCACCAAAAATCGATCCTACCCTTTGGCCACTAAAATCCCATCCTAACAATATTTGGTGAGCGAAAGAGTCGTTAGCAATTATCCCACCTTTGATCAAAACAAATCTTATAACAACGTTCTTACCCCACTTGCTTGACAAGTCGGCGATAACGATTTGGTTAATACAAATCACTTGTGCTCCTTCACCTTGTTGAAAGCCCTAAATCCAACGATGGCCATATCACAGAAAAGAATGTAACTCAGACCCAACGAGAGAGAAAGAAGAACACTCGATTATTAAGGAAAAACTCGGATGAAACAAAGTTATCGACAAAGAGAGAACTACTACTTACCGATTGTTAATTTCCTTGTAGCGCCACTCACTTAAATCACTACGAAAAGCGGATGATTTGATCACAAGGTAATGTCGAATTAAGAATAGAGAAAATGTTGATGAAAATGTCAAAAGAAAAGTATGGATGGAGAGAAGAGTGCTAGATTGTTTCAGCTATCTAAGGGGAGTTGAACAAAAAGGTGAGTGATTCGGCCAAACAAAGGAGAAAGATGTACACTCAAAGCTTGAAGATTCGGCAAGAAGGAGCAGGAAATTTGGAGAGAAAAGAAAAATGACACAAAAGTTGCAAATAGGAGTTTTTGGCCAAAACAACACCAAAACTTTTACCAATTGCCAAAGAAAATTCAGCTACCTCCCTCTACACCCAAAACCATCCACATTCATGACCATAATGGTCAAAAATTAGCCAACCACACTTTCCATAACACTTCCCTTGAAAAAGGCCACATGTTCCCCTTACTTTCCCCTTTCTCTTGATTTCTTTCCTCACCTTCATCCTTTCCTATTTTCCTTAGCCATCTTGCCAAAAATAAAAAGTCCACCTTGCCTTATTTACATGCTTGACCGACACTGAGGGAAAGAATGCAAAAATAATAGTCAAAATTTGCACACAATGGGATTTGAACCTCTTCCCTCCATACTCTTCACTTAATGCCATAACCGCTTTGCCATATGCTCAATTATGCAAGAAAATTGCTCTCTTATTTCCATAAGCCTTGATGTCACTTACTATCTCTCCTTAAAGTGCTAAAACACAAAATTTTACTAAAGCCCAACTTGAACCCGGAACTTCATAGAACCCCGTAACTTTCTAAAATCACCTTCCTAATAAGTCCAACTTGAAATAATGTCGTTCTCTTATTCTCAAAAATTTTTAATACGCTTCTACGCTCAAGGCCCAATGGGCCCAATAGGTCAAATTCTACTAGGCCCAATTTTGGGATGTTACAATTCTACCCTCCTTAAAGAAATTTTGTCCTCGAAATTTCCAACCAACTACTAACCGCACCGTTTAAAACATACCACTATGCTTTCGCTACGCACTCTGATCTTAATAACACCAATGTACTTTTAACAAAATCTTGAATCCTCTTTCACACAACCAATCATCTAACCACAGAAGCAACCAGTTATCTACTACTTATACCTAAAAAATTTCTACATTCAGTCATCACGTCCAACCAAAAAATACCTGACTTGATGGTGATGAAACGATCCCGAGCCTTATGCTCCTTAGACCCGCATCTCAAGCATGCTCCTGACCTCCTCCAACATTCTCCCGAATGACACCTTCTGCAATAATCGCAAGTCAGAAAGTTTGGACGTTCCTTAACACGCTTTACGGAACGAGACTGCGACCCAAAAGAACCACGATCTCTTTTTTTCTTACAGTCCACACACTCAACTCAAAGTGCTTCACCAATTCCTTTAACCTCTTCCAATACTTCCTTAACTATCTGAGTCAGCTCGTCAATCCCAGCTCGATCATGAGATCCCGTCTCAACCACTGGCGATGCCAGCGCCTCCCTTTCGGAAACATGCCCCGATGCTGAAGATCTAGCCTTAGCACCTCGGCCTCTACCACGTCCACATCTATCGCGTCTACGTCCTTTAACGCTCATGTTCACTAATGTCGACTTAATCTTATTACGAGTCTTATGAATCAGTATAATTATTCAATTTTTATTAAACAATGTTTTATGGAGTATAGGAAGTAAAGTTGTTTTCATAGTACGTATCTAAGGTCTCAATTTCTATAGTTTCAGCTCCTAAAGCTAAGAGTTCTAGAGTATTTCTACAGTCATACCACAATAATCATAAATTGAAAACATAACTTACTTGACATGGTGCCAGATACCCGTGGTGCCATACTTCCTTTAACACATATATCTATAATTTAAAATTCATACAGCTTTCGAAAATGCTTTTGAACCCAAACCACAGCCGAGTTTTGCAAATTGGATCTGATACCATAAAATGTAACACCCCAAACCCGGCCTAGAAGTTGGGCCCGAATCTGGTGTGTCACATGAAAGTAAAAACCATCTTTGCGATTATTAAAAACTTGCTTGAGAAATACAGCCTCTTTGTTAAAACCAAAAACACTTAAGCAAAATACAAGTATTTTTGAGAGATTGTTTGATGAGTTGAAAATCGAGGTAGTGAGCTTTAAAATCGTGACTTTTGAAAATATCGTTTGATAGTTGAGAGAAAACTTCTGTGTTAAAATATTTATAAAATTTATTATGAAATCCATTTGTTAATCGTTTTTGGAAAACCTTTATTTAAGTTTTTATCAAAATTCTCGTTTTAAATAATTTAAGCAAAATAATAAGTATATCAACCATAAAGCAAATAATAAAACACTCCAGAGGCCTTATTACAACATAAAAACCCAAAATAGTAAAGTGAACGGAATTAAAAATCTAAAGTTCAAAATAAGACACCGTTTCTGATGTATGGCCTCCATCGAGTCATCCATGGGCCCAAGTCCTCGTCACTGAGCATTACCTGCAAGGGTTAAGAAAAAAGGGGGGTGAGTTACAAGAACTCAGTGTGAAATCCCCTTACCGTCATCCATTGGGCCTGAACCCATATAGCAACATCTTGGGCCGGAGCCCACTATCATAACAGAACAGATATATATATGAAGCAAATGTATGCAACCCAACCCATCCAACCAGTCTCTCCCCCGTACCAACAAGTCTCTCTTGTGGGGATCAAGTCAACCCACCCGCTTGATCTCGCCAATTTGCGGACAAGTCGCCATTTATAATAATTTTGTGGCTTAACCACAGAGTATCATATATACGGTAATATAATCGCACACTGCCTTAATCACGATGGCACAAAGCCATATTTAAATTGGCACATAGCCCATATCAGAATTTGTGGCAATGCCACCGGTCTATACTTCTCTTCATTCAAGTTTCCCATCCCATGCAATATGTGATGATGCAATACACATAACAACATAAAATATCCACATGTATAACAACCATTAGTCTAGTAATTTAATACGATGAATCGGCCCATTATTGAGCTTTGTAATTCAGCCCACTAAGGCATTCTATCAATTCGGCCCATAGGGGCATTTCGATAATTCGGTCCATAAGGACATTTCGGTAAATCGGCCCATTATAACAATCTATCAAATCGGCCCATAGGGGCATTTTGGTAAATCGGTAATTTTACCCACTAAGGGTAATTCGGTAATCTCGCAACCCAGGGGTATTTCGGTAATTTACACTCCAAGGGTATTTTGGTAATTTCACAACCCCGGACTTAACTACTAATTTGGGCATAAAAATTTGAAACTGTCCATCTGCGTCATATTGACTAAATTGACTATAACTCGAGTTAGAAAACTCAAAATTTAAATCCGTAAATTTTCCTTGAAACTAGGCTCATATATCTTCTTACTAAAAAGTTTCCAGAATTTTTGGCTTAGCCGTTTAGTACAGTTTATTCCTTAAAGTTTCCCTTGTTTCACTGTCCAACGATTCTGACCTCTCTTACTTTAATTTCAAATATCTCATTGTACGGTTTTCATATACTGCTCCCACTTGTTTCTATTGAAAATAGGTTCTCTAAGGAATCCATACATATAACTTATAACTCATAATTATCTTTTTACAATTTTAACCAATTTTTCCAAGAAAGAATAGGGAACCACGAAGTCCATCAGAACCAGTCTCACTAAAATCAAGATATCCCAGAATATAAACTTCATCTTCCTCCTCTGTTTCTTTCATATAAAAACAGACACAGTAAGCTTTAATTTGATACCTTTTTCTCTTTCTAATTCCCTTTATCATATTTTTCGTGATTTTTCAAAATCACGTCACTGTTGCTGACCAAAAACTATTTCCTTGCAAACTATGGTTACCACTACGGACATACGCACGCCCAGGTGGTCACGGATGCCAGTTTTCGGTTTTCTTCGGTATTTCGACTGAATCACAAAATATTTCATGCAAATTTTCAGAGAAGTGTGAGATTACACACCATTTCAAATATGTATATGGAAGGGTACGGGATTACACACCTTGATTATGAGTTGTGCTTTCTACCGTTTCAACACCACGAATGTGATCTCCCTCAGTGCACCAAAAATCGATCCTACCCTTTGGCTACTGAAATCCCGTCCTAACAATATTTGGTAAGCAAAAGAGCCATTAGCAATTATCCCACCTTTGATCAAAACAAATCTTATAACAACGTTCTTACCCCACTTGCTTGACAAGTCGACGGTAACGATTTGGTTAATACAAATCACTTGTGCTCCTTCACCTTGTTGAAAGCCCAAAATCCAACGATGGCCATATCACAGAAAAGAATGTAACTTAGACCCAACAAGAGAGAAAGAAGAACACTCGATTATTAAGGAAAAACTCAGATGAAACAAAGTTATCGACAAAGAGAGAACTACTACTTTCCGATTGTTAATTTCCTTGTAGCGCCACTCACTTAAATCACTACGAAAAGAGGACGATTTGATCACAAGGTAATGTCGAATTAAGAATAGAGAAAATGTTGATGAAAAGGTCAAAAGAAAAGTATGGATGGAGAGAAGAGTGCTAGATTGTTTCAGCTATCTAAGGGGAGATGAACAAAAAGGTGAGTGATTCGGCCAAACAAAGGAGAAAGATGTACACTCAAAGCTTGAAGATTCGGCAAGAAGGAGAAGGAAATTTGGAGAGAAAATAAAAATGACACAAAAGTTATGTGACACCCCAAACCCGGCCTAAACGTTACGACCGAATCTGGCATGTCACATGAAAGGAATGTCTAAAAACTGTGCATTCGTTAAAAAGCTCATATTCTTTATAGTTGTGGTGAGAAATCGAGTTTAAGTAATTTTGAATAAGAAATGGTTTATTATCATTTTAGGAAAATCCCATATTAATCATTTAATAATAAGCAATAAGCAAATTGAAAGCTGAAACCAAATAAAATACCCAAGGCCTTATTACATAACAAAACTCAAATAAAAATAAGTCCAAATAAAAGAAACGAATTTATTTAGTAAACATATGTATGGCCTCCACGAGTCCACCTCAGCTCCCAAATCCGCGATCTAATGATTACCGCAAAATTTAACTAAGGGGTGATTCATCGAGACTCAGTGTGTAAATCCCCATCCAATGTGCCCTTACACAATTTCATATGAAAATATGCATATCATGCACCCAAACCTAGCCATCCAATGCTCCTTTCTCTACCCGTGTGGTACCAAACCACTTTGGTGGTGCCAAACCACCGTGACCCAAAGTCACGATATCCATAAGTGTGGTGCCAAAACCTTTGGTGACCCAAAGTCACGAATAATCCAATGATGGGGCCAACCCATCGCGTGATACCAAATCACTAGCGACAATCCCGTATCTCATAAGTGGGGCCAACCCACGGTGGTGTTAACCACAGGGACGAGTCGCAATGAGGTGCCAAACCTCTGGTGTCCCAAAGACACAGTGTGATACCAAATCACTGGTGACCGCAGTCACAAATCCGATGATGGGGCCAACCCATCGTGTGATACCAAATCACTGGCGTCAATCCCGTATAATCAACTGTGGGGCCAACCCACTGTGGTGCTAAGCCACTGGGACGAGACGCTATGAGGTGCCAAACCTCTGGTGTCCCAAAGACACGAATGTGATACCAAATCACTGGTGACCGAAGTCACGAATCCAATGATGGGGCCAACCCATCGTGTGATACCAAATCACTGGCGTCAATCCCGTATAATCAACTGTGGGGCCAACCCACTGTGGTGCTAAGCCACTGGGACGAGACGCTGAGGTGCCAAACCTCTGGTGACCCAAAGTCACAATAATCAATCTGTGGTACCAAACCACTGGTGGTGCCAAACCACTGGTGTCCCAAAGACACGGATATCAATCTTCCCCCTCCTCTCATCATACCCATGCAATATGACATAATAATTCGTGTATGCAGTATGTCATGTATGCTAGACATATATCAAATATAAGTATAACATGAATTACCATCATAATCAGATAGACATAAAACAACATAATCACCCTAATCAACCTCTAAGGGTATAACCGTAATTTTACCTACCAAGGGCATTTTCATAATTTACCCACCAAGGGTATATCGGTAATTTACCCACCAAGGGCATTTTCATAATTTACCCTTCAGTGGTATTTCAGTAATTTACCTACTAAGGGTATTTTCGTAATATACCCTTCAGGGGTATTTTGGTAATTTACCCACCAAGGGTATTTTCGTAATTTACCCACCAAGGGTATATCGGTAATTTCAGACTGGAATGGCCTTTCCCAAAGGCCCAAATGTCACCCCAAGCGACTCGGCTACCATTTCCTGGTCGTCTTGGACGATTGGGCCTAAAACTCGATTCGCGCCCATTCGGGCCCACACGCCGTGTGGCCCACCTAGCATAAATCTAGCCATGTATATAAGTTCCACCTAGTCTAGTTCACTATATACTACACAATCGCACAATTTACTCATAAGGCCCACGGCCCACTTCGCCCATCGCGCCCAAGCAAAAGCACCCAACCCACAAGAATACTACTTATGGCCTCAACTATCGCGTCGAAGCCCCACACGCGCTTCGCACGCTCGTGTGGCTACTATTGCCGTGACCGCACTTCGGCATTTGCCGCTCTACAACTAGAGTAGAGAGTTACACACCGATAGGACTCTGGTGTTAATCCGCGCTCCGACAACTCCTCGTGCCCAAACGCCTTCCAAGGTGTGTCAACCCTCCTCTGGAATGCTCTTTATATAGCTAGCTCTTCACCTTCCTTCTTTGTATCTTTCCGATGTGGGATCCCTTCACGTCAGAGAGTTTAAATTCAACTGAAACTCTTCCCTGTCTAGACCGCAAAATAAATACTCCTTGCTTCTCATGAGATTCGAACCTGTGCTCCCTTGCAACATAATCCACGCTGCTAGCCACTTAGCCACAAGCTCCTCTTGTGTCTTAAACCATGCGCAACTAAATATAAATCTATAGCCAAATTCCGAGGTCCAAGTAAAAGAAAACCAAAATGCAAAAGCCAAGACTTGAACCTTGGACCTCCTTCCTTCCTTGTGGCGTCACCCCCTTGTTCCTTAAGTGGCGTCACTTTGCCACTACACCACACACTCCACTTGTGTCATTTTCCTCTACATTTTATTCTTAAGGCCTACCTGCCAACTTCCAGGGTTTTTTCCACCTAAAACCAAAATTTCCCCAAAGCTAATATTTGATCCCGGGACTTCATAGAAGCCCTCTAACCTTCCAAAATAACTTACCTAATAAGTCTAACTTGCATTAATGCCGTTTTTCAAAAATTTAAAAACAAGGCCCATTGGGCCCAATCCTACTAGGCCCAATTTCGGGATGTTACAAGTTGCAAATAGGAGTTTTTGGCCAAAACAACACCAAAACTTTTACCAATTGCCAAAGAAAATTCGGCTACCTCCCTCTACACCCAAAACCGTCCACATTCATGACCATAATGGTCAAAAATTAGCCAACCACACTTTCCATAACACTTCCCTTGAAAAAGGCCACATGTTCCCCTTACTTTCCCCTTTCTCTTGATTTCTTTCCTCACCTTCATCCTTTCCTATTTTCCTTAGCCATCTTGCCAAAAATAAAAAGTCCACCTTGCCTTATTTACATGTTTGGCTGACACTTAGGGAAAGAATGCAAAAATAATAGTCAAAATTTGCACACAATGGGATTTAAACCTCTTCCCTCCATACTCTTCACTTAATGCCATAACCTCTTTTCCATATGCTCAATTATGCAAGCAAATTGCTCTCTTATTTCCATAAGCCTTGATGCCACTTACTATCTCTCCTTAAAGTGCTAAAACACAAAATTTTACTAAAGCCCAACTTGAACCCGGAACTTCATAGAACCCCGCAACTTTCTAAAATCACCTTCCTAATAAGTCTAACTTGAAATAATGCCGTTCTCTTATTCTCAATAATTTTTAAAACGCTTCTACGCTCAAGGCCCAATGGGCCCAATAGGTCCAATTCTACTAGGCCCAATTTTGGGATGTTACAGATCTAATAGACATAGAGGCAATTTAAATGAATAAATACTCGATTATGTTATCCATAAACATAAACTAAATAGATACGTAGTAGACACAAAATGGGAATCAAAAGCATTCATTTAGATAATTATAAACAAATCAAGAAGATCGTGCAAAGGAAATGTTTAGGTCACATAGGTCTTCTAGGCTTGTAACATTTAGAGGCTTAGGACGGTATGGATTTCATATGAAAAGATAGCTCAAAACGGTTTCAAGCATTAGAAACAGTAAAGCACATGGCATAGTTCTCTATTCATCCCCAAAGTAGTCATTAAGCTCACCACCTTATTTCTCCTTCTCTCACATTCCTTATCTCTCTAATGAAATGGAAGATATTGTTCTATATTGGTGCATACAAAAAGCTAGCGAGTACTTGTGCATTATGAAATGAAAGATTTCTTTTAAGTTCAAAAAAGGTTTTCATTTGAGTGTTTTCTAAAATTTTTCAGTCTTTCACTCATAATAATTTTCTCACTAACCATGATTTTATTAACTTGCTTTACTGTTGACCCGCACAATGCTTTTGTTTGCTTACATTTTTCATTATATGCACCTTTTGTAGGAGTCTATAAACTTTATATCGAACAATATCTTCACTTTTCTCCCAAGAACAATTTGAATCCACCACAATGTCTCTACCTAACCCTCAACATCCATGGCCCAACGTCCATTTCAATGTGCATTTTAATATCAAGGATAGAGAAAGGTTGAGTTTTTAACTCAGTTTATGCTCACGGTTTCACAAATATAAGTTTATCAAGAAAGGATAATTTGAGACTCAAATTATGAGAACTAGGGATAACATAGCATCAAGGTTAGTCATTTAAGCTCTTGGCTAATTAAACAATACCTTATTAAACATTTCACAAAATATAATTTCAATCAAGCCTACATTTACGCGAATGAATAACAATTGATTCAAGCACTTTTTATCTACAAGCATCTATGTGATCTATCTATCATTTGGCACAAATCATATATGTTTACATAAAGAATAATTACCTCTAGTCTATTATGCAATTTAACTTATTGAACTAACTAATCTACTTTCAAAATAACCAAATTATCTAACATCAATAAAAATTTACATGCTCAAAAGTCAACAATACATCATTCAATATCAACAACCAAGCACTATGCTAGAAAAATAAAAAAGAATAGAAAAGAAAAAATTAAATTTTTTATATATTTTTGAATTTTTTTTAAACAAAGCATAAAATAAGCAAACAAAACACAAATTAAAATTTCTATGTACACCCCCACACTTAAGTTATACATTGTCCCCAATGTGTCTCATACTAAAGATTAGTTTTAGAAAACTCCCTCGATTTAAGATTATGTGTAGAAAAATGGGGAAGTAGTCCTCAAACTCCATTAAAGGTCTTAATGTTGTGTAACTCTGGGTGGGTAGACATACATAGAAAAACAAAACAAACATACCAAAAGCAAAATATGCAATAATAAGAAAATAAGAAATAAAAAAAAATTATCAACTTTAGGGTGATCCGTATCCCCTCCTTAGAAGAACTTCCAGGAGGTCCTCGACACCTTGAAGTAAAGTTTGTTCCTCATTAATAAAATAAAGGCCCTCTTGTTGTTCAAACACATTATTTTCGTCTTATTTTTGACCTTCTAGACAACCAATTCAAGAGCCGATTTCTTCCAAAGCCCACCCAACTCCAAAGCTCGTTCTAAGGTACTATAACCTCGGGCATCACAAACTCAATGTTACAATAAGTCGTAGATACCCCGACGCCACTTCCCATTTTGAACTGAAAATAAATATGCTCATTAAGCCCGTTGGTTGGCTCTTCTACAATAATGGTTGAAACGTGTGTTGGCTTCTCCACACTTTCAGCTAATTCTCAGTTTAGCTCTTTCTCTACATCTAATCCTACTCCTATTCCTATGTCAATTGGAGTGAAGACACCATCTCCACTTCTCACAATCTCGTCACGGTCTCCAACTCCAAACTCTTGTTGAACACCCATGTTCAACTCATCATGCTCAATAATGGTGGAGTGACCCTCATCCTCGAGCTCGGGAATATCATGCTCGACCTCTTCAATCGAAGTGTTCATTACGGCTTCACATTATATGACTTTCAGTATTTGGTCCAACGTATTAGACATGGTAGCTTGGCACAAAGACATGCTCTCCTCCAACATTCCAACTCGTGTAGCAAGGGATGTGTAACACCCTTTACCCGTATTCAACGCCGAAATAGGGTACGAGGCATTACCAAAACACATACACTTGTAAACGTATTAAACTGAGTCATAAAATTTCATCCAAATTATACAAAATGAACTGCTAAATATTAAAGGCCAACATTTTAGGCCAAACCAATTATAACATATACAAATGACTAAGTCCCCTATACATGCCATAAACTTAAGAGGTTTGTATTCACTTTTACCCCACGATGATAGCTTGATAGTGTGATTACATCTCCGGCGATCTCCAACTCGAGTTAGCATGCAACCCTATAAGATATGGGAAACGAAGGGAAGTAAGCTACAAAGCTTAGTAAGTAAGTATGCAAATGATAAGTAATGGATTTAACACGTTTACAAAATAACACAATCATATCTACATTCAAATTCACTATTTATTCAAGTTCGGAGCAAGCTATCTATTCGAGTTGCAGTCACTAAATTATTTTTATCTGGAGCTACAAAACTAAAAATTAAGATTCGTAAATTTTACCTGAAACTAGACTCACATATATTGTTACCATAAAATTTTCAAAAATTTTGGTTTAGCCAATTAGTACATTTTATTCTTCAAAGTCTCCCCTGTTCTGCTTTCTGACAGTTCTGACCATTCTTTGCTAAAATTTAATTATCTGTTTGTACAGAATTCAAATGATGTTCTAGTTTGTTTCTTATAAAAATAGACTCATTAAAGAATCTAAAAATATAAATTATATCCAAAAATTATTTTTTTAAAATTTATAATTATTTTTCCAAGTCAGAACAGGGGATCTCGAAATCATTCTGAACCAGTCTCACAAAAATATAAATATCTCAAAATACAGAATTTCTTTGCTTTCTCTGTTTCTTTTATATGAAAATAAACTCAATAAGATTTAATTTCATATATCACTCAACTACTAATTCCATTTCTACCAATTTTGGTGATTTTTCAAAGTTACTCTATTGCTGCTGTCCAAAACTATTTTATTTCTAAATTTACTCTTTCATAATTTCACTTACTCCATTTCATCTTACCGAAAGTTCGCTCAAATATCGAGCACATTGTTCATAAATTTTCACACTTATACCTGCACTATCCATCACGCAGTCGTATTCAATTACACTTAGTCGTTACATGATCACCTGTATTTTCACTTAGTCAATTTCCGTTGAACTCATCGGAATAATAATGAGATACACGGTGGCTGCGCATAGTACCACCCTTGTAGCCGAAGCTATATGGTACACATAGTAGCCTGCACTTAGTACTACACATGTGACCAAAACCATCACTTACACATAGTGGCCTGCACTTAGTACCACACATGTGATCGAAACTATCGGGTACGCATAGTATGTAACATCCCAAAATAGGGGTTATTTGTGATTGAATTATTTTTCTTGTATTTGAATTTCTGTGATATTATTCGTGTTGATATAAGGCTTAATTAGGGGTCTTGAGTGAGCTCGGTTGAGTAGAATAATTCTTAGTATGGCTTATTTAAAGAAGAGGATTAAATGAGCTTAGCACTTAAGTTAATTTAAGTAGCAATAAGTGACAAGATGAGTGCATGGCAAGTTGGTAATGGCGCATGGAGTTTAGCTTGAGGGGAGGTTCGAATCCCTTAAATAGCATTGGGACAACTTTTATTTTTGCTTTGGTATGGTAAGTGTCGGCCAAGGATAATTAAGGTAAGGGTTGACCATGTTAATTTTTTTGGTTAGTAGACTATAGGTTTAAGGCAAGTATTAACTTATGGAAGGGAATCAAGTAATTAAGGAAAATATGGAGACATGGGGCTAGTATCAAGGATTATGTTTTGGAAACAAAATCATGGCCTTTATGCCATGAACTTGGACGGCATTGTGGCTAAGGAGGGAGTTTTGGCCGAATATGCTAGTGTTGGTAAGGCTTAGGAAGATTTTTGGTCATTTCTTTCATTTGGTGCAAAAATTGCAAAACAATTCTCTCTCAAACTCTTTTCTTTCTAGCCGAATTTTACCATTTGCTAAGCTTAATACTTTTGACCATTTGGTCATTTTTGGCTCATTTTCTATTTCTCCTTTTCATTCTCTCAAAACCGAAACTTGAGTATTTTCTTCAACCATTGCGAAACACTTATCTCTTTTGTCCATTTTCTTCTTTCTTTCTTAGCCGAATCTCCTATACCATAATATTCTATCTATTTCTTTCTTTTCTCTTCTCAAAAGCACTTAGCCTTGAAACTATTAGTTCACTTTCTTACTTCATCTTTTTCCATACAAGTTGAACCTTGGTTGATTGTGTTGAACAAATCATAGCCGAATCCACTCTCTTGGGTATACCGAATTTTCTTCTCCTATCTTGATCAACTTTGGCCGAATATTGAAGGTAAGATAGTTATCATCGGGACTTCTCTAGAAATTGGTTTTGGGTAAGGTGGTAAGGTTTATTTCAAAGGATTATTATTTTAAGTTTCGTTTAAGCCGAAGGCTAATAAACCTTATTGATGATGGTTGATTGTAGGGAAGTGAGGCCGATTCTTTTAGGAGTGTGTTGGATAAGTGTTCGAAGGCTTTGGGTAAGATTTTAGGTTCACAAGGAACCTTTTTTTCAATTATTTTGGTTTGGCCGAATAGGCCATGGTTCTAATATTCATTTTTGGCCGAATATAGGGGCAAGAATACTTGTGTGGCCGATTTGTCTATTTGGGATTTAGAACTCTTTTTGGTGCTGTGTGTATACATACACATCTTATAACTTTTAATATGCTAAGTGTTATTTTATGCCTAAACGTTTTGTGTAGACATGGATGAAATACCTTCATGGTATTAACAAGGATTTGGGTAAGTTCTTATTACTATGTGATTATTATTTGATGCTTTTGGGAAGCATGACACATTTGGTATGTGTATTATTTGATATATGGCTTATGATAAATCGATTGGATGTTGTTAAATAAATCTATCAACATGATTTGTGGTACATGCATATAAATGATTGTTATGGGTTGATGAGAGGAGGGGCGGTGATATTCGTGTCGACGGACACCGGTGTTTTGGTAACACATCGTGACTACGGTCACCAGAGGTTTGGTACCTCAGAGGTTTGGCACCTCATAGCGACTTGTCCCCGTGGTTAATACCACCGTGGGTTGGCCCCACTTTGAGATATGGGATTGTGCGCGCTGATTTGGTATCACACGATGGGTTGGCCCCATCATCTATTTGTGACTTCGGTCACCAGTGTTTTGGTAACACAATTGTGTCTTCGGACACCAGAGATTTGGTATCTCCAGTGATTTGGTATCACATTTGTGACTATACGTCACCAGTGGTTTGGCACCACCAGTGGTTTGGTACCACAAGGGGTAGAAAAAGGCGTATGGATGGTTAGGTTGGGTGCATTTAAACTTATGCATGTTAATTGGTTATAATTTGTGTATGTTATTGCATTAAATCGGGGAAGGGTTACACATTGAGTCTTGGTGACTCACCTTCTCCTTTAATTTTTCAGGTGATTCGTAGACCACGGGTGAGGAGCCGGATGGACTCGAGGTGGCCATGCAGTGGAGACTTTTAATAAATGAATTTTGGATTTTAATTATCTTTCTTTTAGGTTTATGTTGCTTATTTGTAATAAGGCCTCCTAGTATGATTTCATTATTGCTGCGTGTTTGAATGTTTGGTTTAAACTACTTGATGAGCGTTAAAACGGTTGCACATGTTTTCTCAAATTAAACATAAAATGTTTTAAAGTACCATCGGGTACATTCAAATTTGTAAACAACTCGACTCAAAGCAAATATATTAAGTTTGGTTTTAACAAAGAAAATTTAAATTGAAAGGCATTTCGACTAATTTCAAAATCGGTTTTAAAATGGTTTTCAAAATCTTTTCTCTGTAGCAAACCAAATTCGGTCATATTGTTTGGGCGGGTTTGGGGTGTTACAAAATTGGTATCGAGCCCAGTTCAAAGCTCGGTGTGGGGCCCAAGGCCCAAAAATGTTTTAGTAGGCCTTTTGAAAAATTTTGGTTTTTAATAAGCATGGCACTAGAGTCTCCGGCACCAACTTTGCCCAAGTAAGTATCTCTGATTTTTTTGTATGAATTATATTCTGTAGAAGGGTAGGAAGCATGGGACGTAGATAGTGATAGTATTTTAAACTTTAGGACTAGTTTACTCCAAACAAAGACATAAGACTTTAATGGCCTAATTAAAACCAACCCGTGACCAAGTCGCGAGTTAGGGTGTGGTAACCTTGGTGCGCATGTCTAGGATTGGATCCGGAAGAGCTTGGTACTTAAGCGGTCCTCGTGACTCACCTCCTCTTCGCGGGATTCCTACAGTGCGTAGCTTCTGGTTCACCCTAACCAAGAGGACTCGGTCATAGGCAAAATCCTAAATAAAACCCGAAAGGGATTAACCATGTTTTAAGGAAAACTTCGGTTTTAAAATCATTAAATTATTTTTTTAGATGGTAGGACAAATTTATCTTGAAAATTTTCAAAATATTCTTGATTGACAAAATTACAAAAATACCCTTTAGGAAAAAAATGATGACGAAAATACCCACAGGTTAGAAAGCTGATGAAGAATGCAGAAGAGTGCATAGGTATGAAAGGTATAGGAAATGGATGTATTATTCTGTGTAAACCAAGATAGAAGACTTAAAACCTTGTTTGATCGAAAGAATCTCTATTAAACTCTTTTCATAAAATTTCTTCGCGGATAATCAAGTGAAACATGTACTAATTCATAAAAATTTCCTAATCGATTAAAGCGATAGTTAGAATGAGCTTTAGAGGACGTGGCCGTCGTGGACGTGGAAGGGGTAGGATGGCCGTGATCGAACCTCGTCGGGTCGGGTCAAGGATCTCGAGAATGAGATACCGCCACCACCACCCCAACCTTTGGAGTGAAGAGCAGGATCGACGGTGACGACGCTTTGTGTCAAGCGATGCTACGGGTTACGGAAAGGGTAGCTGGAATTGGTGGAGGTGGAGGAGCTCGGAAGTCGGTTCTGAGAGACTTCGAGCTAACGGAGCTGAATTTTTCCGAGGTGTGTGGTGTAGCGCCCAATACTGGTGAGTATTGGCTGGAATCGACCAGAAAGAATCATGGATGAGATAGATTTGACAAATGAGGAGAAACCGAAAGGAGCGGTGTCGCTTCTCAAGGATGAGTCATATCGATGGTGGCTCACGGTCCGAGATGGTGCTACGGCAGATGATCTCACTTGGGAGTACTTCAAAGCCGCATACCGAAGAAGTATGTTGGATCAAGCTACATTGACGCTCAAAGGAAAGCTTTTTCGGGGTTAGTGCAAGGGAATAAGTCCGTCTCCGAGTATGAAGCGGAATTCCTAAGGGTGAGTCGTTATGCTCAGGGGAATAGTGGCATCGAAACATGATCGTTGTGTTCGTTTTGAAGGCGGACTTAGAGACGAGTTAGTTAAGGTCGCTGATTGCTCCACAAAGCAAGAACGTGAGTTTCTTTGTCTTGGTGGAGAAAGCGAAGGTAGCCGAAGGAATCAAGGAGTCCGCGAGGCAAAGTTATGATAGGAGCAAGTGAAGAGAGGCTTTGGATCGTCAGGTCGGTGGTAATGTTCGTAAAAGATTTAGGCAAAGTGGGTCAAATCAGTGAGAGGTCCACTGTTTGCTAATCAAAGACCAGGCCTAGTGTAACCGTTGTGGAAAGTTTCATTGGGGTGAATGTTGGACCGAGGGAAAGGATGTTTCGAGTGTGGTTCGCTAGAACATCGTGTGAGGGACCTGTCGCGTAAGCAAGCTAGGAATCAGTCTGAAGGTCAAGGTCGTGCCCAGTTCAGAAAGGAGGGACCAGCACCGCAGAGAGGTCGTGGTTATGGTAAAGGTGGTTATGGCCCTAGTGGAGGTCGCGGAGCAGCTGGTAGAGGTATTGGCAACACGGAGGCTAGGCAGCCTGGTTTGGTGTATGCTGCGAGGCGTCGTGAGGAAGGAGACGCACCGGACGTCATAACCGGTACGTTTTTAATTTTTGGTGTTCCATATACTGCCTTGATAGATGTGGGTTCGACGCACTCTTACGTTGCTAGTAGTATAGTTGAGACCATGAGTTTAGTTTCTAGACCGCTTCTAAGAGGATGACCGTACTTAGTCCTTTAGGTCACTCAGAGAAGTAGATAAGTTTGTATAGAGATATACCCCTAGAACTCCAAGGGGTAGTGTTTGTAGCCGATCCGATGGAACCGCTGCGTTTGAGGAGTTCGATCGATTCTTGGGATGGACTGGTTGGTCAAGTACCAAGCAAGTTTGGATTGTGCCGCTAAGCGCATGGTTTTGAAGACGGTTGAAGGTGAAGAAGTGGTCATGATAGGTAATAGCGAGATTATCTATCCAACATGGTATCTGCGTTGAAAGCAGAACGATGGTCGAGGAAGGGCGTGAGGCGCTAAGTAGTTCATGTGTGTGCTTTGGAAGCTAAGGAGTCTTCGTGGGAAATGTTCAAGCGTAAAGGAATTTCTTGACGTATTTCTGAAGAACTTAGGGATTGCCTCCGGATCGTGAAGTCGAATTTGGTATAGATCTCATTACAGGCAGCGCCGGTGTCTATAGCTCCATATAGGATGGCATCGAAGGAATTGATGGAATTGAAGGCTCGGATACAAGAGTTGTTGGATCGAGGTTTCATTCGACCAAGTGTTTCACCTTGGGGCGCCGGTATTTTTGTCAAGAAGAAGGATGGTACGATGCGGATGTGTATAGACTACCGCTTGATTGAATAAGTCGACGATTAAAAACAAGTATCCTTTGCCGAGGATAGATGACTTGTTTGATCGGTGAAAAAAATTTGCGGTTTTCTCTAAGATTGATTTAAGGTCGGATATCATCAATCGAAGGTGAAAGAGGTGATATCCATAAGACGGCATTTCGTACTCGGTATGGACACTACGAGTTCTGGTGATGCCGTTTGGTTTGACTAATGCACCAGCAGACTTTCATGGACATGATGAATAGGGTATTTCAACGATTTTGGATCGGTTTGTTGTGGTCTTTATAGATGATATTTTGGTGTATTCGAAGTCGAAGAGGAGCATGATGCGCATTTGCGAGTGGTGTTGCGATTCGAGGAAAAGCGGTGTATGCGAAATTTAGTAAGTGCGGTCGGCTTAAGGAGGTGACTTTCTTGGGTCACGTTGTTTCACCGTGAGGGATTAGAGTGGATCCTCGAAAGATTGAGGCGATGTTAGATTGGAAGCCGCCTAAATCTGGGTGAAATTCGGAGTTTTCTAGGTGCAGCGGGGTATTACCGAAGATTTGTGGAAGGATTTTCTTTGATTGCCGCACCGATGACCAAGTTGTTGAGAAAGGAGTTCCATTTGTGTGGACCGAGAGCAGCAAGAAAGTTTCGACAAATTGAAGAAGATTCTGAGTGAAGCTCCGGTTTTGATTCAACTGAGGCGAGGCAAGGAATTCACGGTTTATTGCGATGCATCACATATTGGTTTGGGATGCGTCTTTGATGCAAGAAAGGAAGGTAGTGGCTTATGCATCTCGGCGATTGAGACCACATGAGGCTAATTATCCGACTCATGACTTGGAGTTAGCGGTTTGTAGTCTTCGCTTTGAAGATATGGAGGCACTATTTGTGCGGAGAGAAGTCGATAGTTTATACGGATCACAAGAGTCTTAAGTATCTCTTGACTCGGAAGGATTTGAATTTGAGGCGCGTAGATGGATTGGTGTTGAAGGACTACATTCGTTCGATCGAGTATCATCACGGTAAGGCTAACGTGGTGGCGCACGCGCGTTGAGTCGTAAGGTTGTATCGGATTTAAGATCGATGTTTGCTCGACTTAGTACATTCGATGATGGAAGTCTTTTGGCGAATTGCAAGTCAAGCCGACTTGGTTAGATCAGATTAAGGAGAAGCGGTTAGAGGATGATGGTTTGAATGATCGGAGGTTGCAAGTCCGAATGGTGGATTAGAGGATTTTAGTACATCGTTGATGGAGTTTTGTGCTTTAAAGGAAGAGCTTGTATGTAGAAGGATGTGGAGTTGAGACAAAGGATTCTTGGGACGCACATAGCGACCCATATGCTATGCATCCCGGAGGTAGCAAGATGTATCGGGATTTGAGAGAGCAATTTTGGTGGCGGTGTGCGAAGCGGAAAATGGCGAGTTCGTGGGTAAGTGTCCGACGTGTCAACAAGTCAAGGTGAACATCGGTTGCCATCGGTTTACTTCAGTGGTGAAGATTCCTCGATGGAAGTGGAGAGGATCACCATGGACTTTGTCGGTGGATTACCTCTTACGCCTAGCAAGAAGAATTCGATTTGGGTGATTGTGGATCGTTCGACTAAATCGGCGCATTTCATACACTGTAAGGGTAGATTATTCGCCAGAGGTTAGCTAAGTTATATGTAGCCGAGATAGTGAGATTGCATGGTGTGCTAGTATCGATTATCTCGGATAGGGATCGAGGTTTACATCGAGGTTTTGGAGAGCGTTGCATCAAGCTTTGGGTACGAGATTGGACTTCAAAGACTTTTCATCCGCAATCCGACGGACAATCGGAGAGAGTGATTCGAGATCTTAGAAGATATGCTCAGAGGTTGTGTTCGGACTTGATGGCGGTTGGGAGGAGTATCTACCGTTGGCGAATTCGCTTATAACAATAGTTATCAAGCGAGTATCCAAATGGCTCCTTATGAAGCTAATTGTATGGGCGAAAATGCCGTACTCCTACGTGTTGGGCGGAACTAGGTGAACGACATGTCTTGGGTCCAGGTGGTGGCGAAAGGCGAGGACAAAGTTAAGGTAATTCGGGCTCGTCTCAAGGAAGCATCGGATAGGCAAAAGTCTTACGCCGATCTCAAGCGCAAGGAGATGGAATACGAGGTAGGAGATAAAGTCTTTCTCAAGGTGTCGCCTTGGAAAAAGGTGTTGCGCTTTGGGCAAAAAAGGAAATTAAGTCCAAGGTTCATCGGCCCGTATCTTCGTGTTGAAGCGAGTAGGACCGGTAGCTTATCATTTCGAATCGCAAAGCAGAGTTGAGTCGATTCACGATGTCTTCCATGTGTCGATGCTTAGGCGGTATAGGTCGGATCCGTCGCACATCGTCGTGCGAGCGAGAGATTGAGGTTAACTCCGACTTATCATTCGAGGAGGAACCAGTTCAGATTTTAGATCGTGATGTCAAGGTGTTGCGTGAAAGTCGGTACCCTTAGTGAAAGTGCTATGGCGAAACCATGAGTGCGGAGGAAGCGGCGTGGGAATCGAGGAGGTGATGCGGCGACAATACCCTCACCTTTTACGATCGGGTAATTTCGAGGTCGAAATTATTTTAAGGGTAGAAGCTGTAACATCCCAAAATAGGGGTTATTTGTGATTGAATTATTTTTCTTGTATTTGAATTTACGTGATATTATTCGTGTTGATATAAGGCTTAATTAGGGGTCTTGAGTGAGCTCGGTTGAGTAGAATAATTCTTAGTATGGCTTATTTAAAGAAGAGGATTAAATGAGCTTAGCACTTAAGTTAATTTAAGTAGCAATAAGTGACAAGATGAGTGCATGGCAAGTTGGTAATGGCGCATGGAGTTTAGCTTGAGGGGAGAGGTTGAATCCCTTAAATAGCATTGGGACAACTTTTATTTTTGCTTTGGTATGGTAAGTGTCGGCCAAGGATAATTAAGGTAAGGGTTGACCATGTTAATTTTTTGGTTAGTAGACTATAGGTTTAAGGCAAGTATTAACTTATGGAAGGGAATCAAGTAATTAAGGAAAATATGGAGACATGGGGCTAGTATCAAGGATTATGTTTTGGAAACAAAATCATGGCCTTTATGCCATGAACTTGGACGGCATTGTGGCTAAGGAGGGAGTTTTGGCCGAATATGCTAGTGTTGGTAAGGCTTAGGAAGATTTTTGGTCATTTCTTTCATTTGGTGCAAAAATTGCAAAACAATTCTCTCTCAAACTCTTTTCTTTCTAGCCGAATTTTACCATTTGCTAAGCTTAATAGTTTTTGACCATTTGGTCATTTTTGGCTCATTTTCTATTTCTCCTTTTCATTCTCTCAAAACCGAAACTTGAGTATTTTCTTCAACCATTGCTAGAAACACTTATCTCTTTTGTCCATTTTCTTCTTTCTTTCTTAGCCGAATCTCCTATACCATAATATTCTATCTATTTCTTTCTTTTCTCTTCTCAAAAGCACTTAATGAAACTATTAGTTCACTTTCTTACTTCATCTTTTTCCATACAAGTTGAACCTTGGTTGATTGTGTTGAACAAATCATAGCCGAATCCACTCTCTTGGGTATACCGAATTTTCTTCTCCTATCTTGATCAACTTTGGCCGAATATTGAAGGTAAGATAGTTATCATCGGGACTTCTCTAGAAATTGGTTTTGGGTAAGGTGGTAAGGTTTATTTCAAAGGATTATTATTTTAAGTTTCGTTTAAGCCGAAGGCTAATAAACCTTATTGATGATGGTTGATTGTAGGGAAGTGAGGCCGATTCTTTTAGGAGTGTGTTGGATAAGTGTTGAAGGCTTTGGGTAAGATTTTAGGTTCACAAGGAACCTTTTTTCAATTATTTTGGTTTGGCCGAATAGGCCATGGTTCTAATATTCATTTTTGGCCGAATATAGGGGCAAGAATACTTGTGTGGCCGATTTGTCTATTTGGGATTTAGAACTCTTTTTGGTGCAGTGTGTATACATACACATCTTATAACTTTTAATATGCTAAGTGTTATTTTATGCCTAAACGTTTTGTGTAGACATGGATGAAATACCTTCATGGTATTAACAAGGATTTGGGTAAGTTCTTATTACTATGTGATTATTATTTGATGCTTTTGGGAAGCATGACACATTTAGTATGTGTATTATTTGATATATGGCTTATGATAAATCGATTGGATGTTGTTAAATAAATCTATCAACATGATTTGTGGTACATGCATATAAATGATTGTTATGGGTTGATGAGAGGAGGGGCGGTGATATTCGTGTCGCGGACACCGGTGTTTTGGTAACACATCGTGACTACGGTCACCGGAGGTTTGGTACCTCGGAGGTTTGGCACCTCATGGCGACTTGTCCCCGTGGTTAATACCACCGTGGGTTGGCCCCACTTTGAGATATGGGATTGTGCGCGGTGATTTGGTATCACACGATGGGTTGGCCCCATCATCTATTTGTGACTTCGGTCACAGTGTTTTAGTAACACAATTGTGTCTTGGACACGAGAGATTTGGTATCTCCGGTGATTTGGTATCACATTTGTGACTATCGTCACGGTGGTTTGGCACCACCGGTGGTTTGGTACCACAAGGGGTAGAAAAAGGCGTATGGATGGTTAGGTTGGGTGCATTTAAACTTATGCATGTTAATTGGTTATAATTTGTGTATGTTATTGCATTAAATCGGGGAAGGGTTACACATTGAGTCTTGGTGACTCACCTTCTCCTTTAATTTTTCAGGTGATTCGTAGACCACGGGTGAGGAGCGGATGGACTCGAGGTGGCCATGCGATGGAGACTTTTAATAAATGAATTTTGGATTTTAATTATCTTTCTTTTAGGTTTATGTTGCTTATTTGTAATAAGGCCTCCTAGTATGATTTCATTATTGCTGCGTGTTTGAATGTTTGGTTTAAACTACTTGATGGCGTTAAAGCGGTTGCACATGTTTTCTCAAATTAAGCATAAAATGTTTTAAAAGTACCATCGGGTACATTCGAAATTTGTAAACAACTCGACTCAGCAAATATATTAAGTTTGGTTTTTAACAAAGAAAATTTAAATTGAAAGGCATTTCGACTAATTTCAAAATCGGTTTTAAAATGGTTTTCAAAATCTTTTCTCTGTAGCAAACCAAATTCGGTCATATTGTTTGGGCCGGGTTTGGGGTGTTACATAGTAGCCTGCACTTAGTACTACACATGCGACCTATCCGTCTGGTACACGTAGTAGCCTGCACTTAGTACTACACACGTGACCTAAAACCATATCGTAGCTCTCTTGTACACATAGTAGCCTACACTTAGTACCACACATGTGATCTAGCTACCTCATTCGTATCTTTTCTATTTCGAAGGTTCAACCGGGAATTCTCACTTTTCATCATTTTATCAATTCATCCATAATCAATCACAATTCATAATTTACATCAAATAATTACTCCATATTCAACTATATCTCATATAATATAACAAAATATTAAAACATAAATAAAAATGGTGTATTATTTACATACAAACTTACCTCGAAAGCAAACTCGGTGGAAATGACATATTCGTCAATTACTCGTTCTAGTTCCAAACCTCGTTTTCCTTGATCTATAACAACATATTTCACTTATTTAATTAATGTACTATTCAAAACAGTCCTTAACTCAACTTTTGCAAAATTATAATTTTGCCCCTAAACTTTTACATATTTACACTTTTGCCCCAATACTCGAAAATTAAACTTCAGCCCTTATTCTTATGTTTTATAACATGCTGATCATTTTTCCCTTCTATGGCAATATCAAATTCTTACTCTAACATACACTTATGAACATTAGGTATTTTCACTGATTATGTCGTTTTACTCGTTTTCACTTAAAATCGCTAAGTAAAAGTTGTTTAACATGATTTCAAGCTTCATATTCTACCATAAAACATCAAAATAAACACTTTTCACCTATGGGTAATTTTCCAAAGATGAACCCTAGCATGAATTATTGGTAGCATAAGCTAAATCAGTGTCGGGACTCCAAACCAGTAAATAACTTGAAAAAGCAGGGCTAGAAACGGACTTACCATGGGCTTGGAAATTTGAGAAAACCTAGCCATGTCTTCTCTTAGTAAATTTAGTCCATATGAAGAAGATGGACAAATTTGGCATTTTAATTTTGTTTTTAATTCATTTAATTTACAAAAGGACCAAAATGCCCTTACAAAAAAATATCTTATCTAACATATACCATATCCATTTTTGTCCAAAAATTTAACCAATGGGATAATTACCATTTAAGAACCTATACTTTAAAATTTCATAGCAATTTGACACCTCTAACTTCTAGAACTCAAGTTTTGCACTTTTTACAATTTAGTCCTTTTGACTAAATTGAGTAATAAACGTCAAAATTTTCGAACGAAATTTTCATGAAATCGTTCTGTGAAATTGTATACCATAAAAATATAATAAAAATAAATTTTCTTACGTTGGATTTGTGGTCCCGAAACCACTGTTCCGACTAGGCCCTAATTCTGGATGTTACATGGGTCTTCCACGTACTCATCACTTTTCATACTACTTTCCATATAGTAGTATGGAGAATATGAATCTTTCTTTAGATAACTAATCGACCAATCGGGGTTGCAATACAATCCGCATACCCATACGACCTATGTAATAACCCATTTTTAGTGGTGTCAAAAAAAGTGGTTTCAGAATCACAAATCCGACTATTGAGTCTGAAAATTTTTATTATTGTATTTGTGTGGGAAAATATAAGTATAATGAAATTTGATTTGGTTAAAATTTGCTAATTGAGCAAAAAGAAAAGTATAAGTGGTTGGTTACAAAAGTCAAGTGGTTTTGGAAAATGAGGTTTCAAGACCTCGTTTATGTAAACTGAGGCCGTAAACATTTTTATTAAGTATTTACAGAGTTACAATATAGGTATATTGAAACGTGATGCGGGAATTTTGATGTTTGGATGGTTAATTAAGGAAAAAGGACTAAATCGTAAAAGATGTAAAACTTAATCACTATAGCTTTATTTGTATTAAATTAATATAAAAGCATGAATTAAGGGTTTTATGTGCTAATTATACCTTTTTAGATAATAGTGGATGGTTCATGGGTTTTAGTTATGGAATTTTGGTTATTTTTTAAGGTTAATATAGTAATTTAATAAATCCAAAACAAAAAAAAATAAAAAGCATGTGGTCTTCTTCATTGTTATCATCATCACCGAATATGGGAATGGAAAACACCATTTTTGGCTTCATAAGCTTCGACCAATCATGGTTCGTTGCATGTAATTTGAATTGTCGCCGATTTTCATAAATTTTATGTTTTTAGGTTAAGTATTAGCTTAATCTAGCTAAACCCATGGGTCAAATTGTAACTTTTGAATGTTATAAATTATTCCATGGATGGCTTTGATATGTTTTTGAAGTTTTATGGTAGATTATTAAGCTTGCTTGTTAAATAGACATATTTTGTTAAGTAATTTTTGATGATTTTAAGGTTTAGGGACTTATCAATAAAAAAGATAAAATTAAAGGAAAATATTGTGAATAAATGATAAATATGGGCTGTTATAAGACTAGGTAAAAATCGGCTAACATGAATTTTAGTTAAAAATGGTAAATTTGCAAGTTTCGGGTTTAGGGACTAAATTGTATAAAAGTTAAAATGTTGGGGGTAAATTTGTAAATTGATAAGGGAAGGGTTTAATTGCATAAAACTACTTGTTAGAATGCTGGAAATGTGTTAATTGGGTTGAATTATTATTTAGATCAAGAAACACCGTAATCAGATTTAAATTGAGGAAAAACTAAAGTTTCAGACTAGTTGTTGACTCCGTTTTAATAACCGTTTCAGTCTAGGTAATATAGCGGTAAAATGGTTAATTTCTAATTTGATTGAATGATTACTTAATGTTATACTTTGTTTAATTATTATTGAATTTACACATGTTAATTAGTGATTTGGATTAATTTGTAATGTTTAGCAATTGATGAATATTTGTGAAAAATGTTAGTTGTATGGATGTATATAATTGAAATTATATAAACGGAAGAAGTTAAAGGATTGATATATAAAAGTGTCCCGTTTGAACCTTAAGAATTCCTAGGATACAAATGACATGTTATTAGGGACTATAAGGTTTCGGGTGCTGGTCCTGGATGTCCTACCGATGGCTGAGGTCCTACATTTCTTGCAGATTCTCCACAGCTCGTGTGAGCAGCATCGTGTAGCTAACATCCCGACCCACAGCTCGTGGGAGCAGGCCCATTTTACAACTCGTGTGAAAATTATAGAGATGATTACAGTTACATGTAAAGGCACACTTTGTGTGAGCATTTCCTGAGTATCCGTTGTTATTCTATATGGTTCAACGGGCAATTAAAGTTTAAAACAAAAAGGTGTGTATATGAAATGAGCTATGTTATTAAGAATATGGAATGGAAATGTAATATATGTAATTGAATGGAAATTAATGCATAAAATGGAAAGGTGTATGTATGCATTGGTTCATGTTAATGAACATATGAAAAGGAAAAGTATGGATTGAAAAGGAAACTTATTGAACATAAGATGAATTATTGCATATTGAAATTCATTTCATGATATGTACCATGTTGCATATGTTGATATACTTTTAAGTATATCTACTAACCATTGTAACATCCCAAAAATTAGGGGTTGTGGTTTTTGCTTAAATTCATGTTGTGCTTAGTTGGCTAGCTATTTGGGTGTGTTTGGGGTTCTAAAGAGGCTGGGGTCAAGTCTGAGCCACTGGAAAAATATTAGTTTTGGGCCCTTTAGTGGAGAGGCTGGTTGAGGTTGGACTTAAGTATATTGAGTGTGTTTTGATAACACAAGTTGGCCATGTGGCAAGGTGGCTAGTGGCATGGATTATGTTACAAGGGGCTTGGGTTGAAACCCCTTGCATGCGAAATGTGATTATTTTTGCTCGGGAGAAGAAAAGAGGTTGTGTTGGAATCAAATACTAATGGAGAAGTATTTGAATTGGTCAAGGTTGTTGGGTGAGTTTGAATGGGAGGTGGAGAGTAAATTAAGGAGGATTCATGGAGAAAATCATGGGATTCAAGTGGGGGAAGTGGTATAGCCAAATAAGGGGTCTTGGGTAGGAAAATTCGGCTAAGGGGGTTGTGTTAGGCATTTTGGCTAGTGGAAAGTGTGGGTGCCGGATTTTTTTTCTACTTTTCCTCTGAAATTGCCGAATCTACATTGACAACTTTGGGTTCCCATGTCTTCCCAATTTATAAAGTGACGGTTTTGCAACGCTCTTTGCCTGTGCTTATCAGATTTTCTGTATCACTCGGCCAAATACCTTGGGGTCTACTTCTGAGCTCATTGTCTAGCTGTCCCATTTGGTTTCCTAAATTCTTCAATGTTGCTGGTTGGCTTTGGATTAGTTCATCATTCTTTGCTATGTACGCCTTCAGCAAATTCTCAAGATTACTTGAAGATTCGGTTGGTGTGGGTTGTTGCACTTGTTGAAAATATTACGGTGTATAATTTGGTGGAAATGACATAGAAGAGTCGCTATGGTCCGCCCATTGATTACTCCATGGAGAAATTGGATGATTACGCCATGAAGAGTTGTAAGAATTTGGTTGTGGACCATTCCAATTTTTATTTCCCATGTAATATTTTGACTCTTGATTCGATGGGCAATTTTCAAAGAAATGGTCATCTCCACATGTATTCACAAGAAATATCCTCGAATTGGTTTGGTTCTTGACTGTTAGATTACCATTGAAACCATTATGATTATGTTCTTAAGCATAGAAGACATAGAGGACACACAGGCTTCCAAAGAAGTAAGAGCCTCAACTTCAAGTATTCCAGCTACTCGTCTTCCTGAGGTTGCTCGGTTGGTTGGCCACGGATAGTTATTCTTTGGCAATTCTTTCAATAATTTTTTAAGCATCGTTATAAGACTTAGAAAGAAGGGATCCATTTGTGAAGCATCCACCATCATTCTAGTATGAATAGTGAGACTAATATAGAAAGTCTCCATTTAAGCGCTTGACAAGGAATCTTGTGATGAGGGCACTTTCGTAATAACTCCTTGAATCGCTCCCATGCCTCATATAAAGATTCTTCGTCAAGTTGCTGAAATAAAGTGATTTCATTTCGGATCTTGGTGGTTAAAGATGGAGGGAAATATTTCATTAAGAAACATTCTGTAACTCCCCAAACCCGGTCAACACGCTACGACCGAATCCAGCATGTCACAGGGAAAAACATTTTTAAAGAAGACAGGAGGTTGTTTTAATTTTGTAAAGAATCGTTATTGAAAACAAGTTGTCATCTCTTATTTTAAGAAAACCTTTGATTTTCATGAAAAGACGTATTAGTTTAAGTAATATTGCTAAAACCGTCCAAATTCGGTCTTAAAGAAAAACTCAGTTAACTTGTTGTTACTACTTGTTTGCCACTACCCGATGGTAAAGTTGGAAAACATTCTTTTTATAGGTTATTTAGGCATGCCGTTTCGTTTAACTTATACAAATTTTCGTGAGAAATAAAGCAGATAAATAAACCCTAAAATGAAAGTTAGTGGCCTTATTACAACCCGAAAACCAAATTTAAAGTAAAGTAAACCAAAATAGTAATTTAAAACAAAACCCGGAAAAGAATGCGCATGGCCACCTCGATTCCGCCCCGGCTCCGCATCCGCGATCTACGAATCATCTGCAAAATGTAAAGGAAGGGGTGAGTCACCGAGACTCAGTGTATAATTCCCTAACCCAAAAATGTTAATGCCCTTACACAGTTTCATAAGCCAACATGCATGTCATGCAACCCGAAAACCTAACCATCCGAAACTCCTGAATCTACCCCATGTGGTACCAAACCACTGGTGGTCAAAACCACTGGTGACCGTAGTCACAAATAATACATATGTGGTCAAAACCACTGGTGACAATCCAGTATATATCGTCGTGTGGGGCCAACCCTTTGTGGTACCAAACCATTGGGACGAGTCACAAAGATAGAAATATGTGGTCAAAACCCTTTGGTGGTCAAAACCACTTTGAGACTTAGTCACAATAATAATATAGAAAGCGGGGCCAACCCACTGTGTGGTCAAAACCACTGGTGACAGTCTAGAATCATGCCTTCCCCCTCCTCTCATTACACCCGTTTCATGAACATGCTTTTCATGGCATAATAATCATACTTAACATACAAAAATCATAAGGCATGGCATATCTGATTTACGTAGGCATTTAACGCTAGCCAATCAAGTGGACTTACCCGAGTCCTCGTTTTTATCCACAAGGGTAGCATACCAATTTCAAAGTTATTCCGGCTTTTAACAGTATACATGGCAAGCATATTAACTATGAAGTGTGTAAGAGTTACACACCTGATTACCCGTAGTACGATGTTCTCTACATCGACCAGCATCGATGTCGACACTACCGCTATCATCTCTCTTTGCTTTGCTCGGATGCGGCCCACACCAGTGTGTCGCGCGCACCGCCATGTCTGACCCTCTTCTTGAACTTAGAAATTTGGGGTCTCGAATCAACCCCTCCTAACATTTGGCTAGCATTAGGGTCCATAAAACCTTTGGTCACTAAATCAGATTAACACAGAGAATAACTAAGAATGGAGATTTAACCCGAAGGAATAGATCCCTTACCTAGATCAACAGATCTCAAGATCAAGATCTAAACTACGAACCGAGCAAGTCCCGAAAATCCAAACGTATGCGTCACCCCCTTCCTATATTCGGCCAAAAACATCACTATCAACAAATAGCCATTCGGCTTTGGTCATGAAATCTCGAAAGAAATAACGTAAGAAGATGGTCGCCCCTTACCTCAACACCTTCCAATCACCAAGCCAACAGCCGAAGCAACGCGAAGATGAGTCCCCCCTTCAATCGGCCAAGAACCTATATGATTAGCTACTGCCTTCGGCATTTTAACATAATAAGAAAAGATTGAATCGGCAGGAACCCTTACCATAACACTTAACAAAACTGATTGGGAGTGGATGGATGATGACGATCTGCTGCTACAAAAACCGAAGAAATGACTATGAGAACCAAGGGTATTCGGCTAAAGCACTACCCACACAAATGCCAAATCCCGGCTTTTCTCCCTATAGAAAACGATAGAGGGAAGGGAGTAGAGATAGAAAGATTCAGCTAAAGTGCCAAGACTTACCCGAATCTTTGAAAGTGTTCCACTTAGCGAGGAAAAGATAAGATCGAAGGAATCCTTAACGGATGGTATTCGACCAAAGATTTAGAAAAGAAGAAATGAGACACAAAGGTTTAGACAAAGATTGAGGCTAAAAGGATTGGACTATGGATCCAAAAGAAGAAAAGAAGAAATCGCAAGAGAGGAGGGTGATGGTTTGAATGGAAGAAGAGAAGAAGTATGATTCGGTTTTGAGGAGGTTCGACTATTGAGGTTTCAAGAAAGAAGATGAAAACAAAAGTGAAAAGGAGTGATGTTTTGGCTTTTGAAGGAAATGGCAATTGGAACACAACAAATGGGTGAAAGGCAAGGTTGATTGGTGACCAACAAAATAGAGAAGAAAAGGAGAAAGGCTTAGGAGAGCATTCGGTTTTGACAAAATAAGAGAAGAAGAAAATGAAACAAATACCAAATGGGAGGGTTTAATTTGGCACACAAAAACTAAGAAAGAAGGCTCTAAGTGCTCCCCAACTAGATGAATTTGCACACCTCACTAGGCACATTCGCCCCTAAAGCACCAAAAGCGATTGCTCCTCCCCCTTGAGTTGATTTGACCAACTATAAGCTCCCATGTCCATCTCCTCAATTTTCTCGACCACTCATTCAAGCAGATTTGAATGAGTCAAACTCCTACAATTTCTCCCCACCACTCCTTTGAATCTGTTGACTCTTTCAATGGCTATCCACCGAGTCCATCTGAGCACATCTCCTCCAGGTCTGGCGTCAAAAGAATAAGCGAGAAGGAATTCCTGCAGCTCGAACCAAGGCTCTCCCACTTGCATGTAGCGTCACTCCTTGTGCTTAAGTGGCGCCTCCCTTGCCACTTTACC
Source organism: Gossypium sturtianum (assembly GCA_025698515.1). Classification (NCBI taxonomy): domain Eukaryota; kingdom Viridiplantae; phylum Streptophyta; class Magnoliopsida; order Malvales; family Malvaceae; genus Gossypium; species Gossypium sturtianum. The sequence goes on along the minus strand of CM046945.1, from coordinate 102,403,710 downwards.
CTTTGGGATTCTTGTGTCAAAACACACGGTAATTTCCCTTAACACCTAACTCACTCGGCTCCCCTTCTTAGAAGCCCAAAACAAAAATTTTTGCTATGACTCAGGCCTACCCGCTCTCGCACTGGACCCCAAAACACCCTAAACTAGCTCAACAACCATACCATCACATGCAAACACACATAAATGCAAAGACCACGATTTAAGGATGTTACTGATTCTACCCCCTTAAAAATAATTTCGGCCTCGAAATTACAGTCAAAAGATTTGAGGTATTCTTTGCGCATCACATCCTTTGGTTCCCACGTGGCCTCTTCCGATCCATGATTTCGCCATAACACTCTCACCAAAGGAACCGATTTCCTACGTAAGACTATAACATCCCGATCCGATGCTCTGCAGTTGGTTCTTCCTCAAAAGACAATTCGGACTCACATCGATCTCCTCCACCGGCACAACATGTCGCGTGATCGATCGATGGCGCCTAAGCATGGAGACATGAAACACGTTATGAATCTAACTCAATTACGATGGTAGCTCGGTGATAAGCTACTAGTCCCACACGCTTCAACACCGTATAAGGCGATAAACCTAGGGCTCGACTTGCCCTTCCGGCCAAATCTCAACACTTTTTTCCATGGTGACACCTTCAGGAAGACTTTGTCACCCACTGCGAACTCTATATCCCTTCGCTTGAGATCGGCATAAGAATTTTGCCTGTCCGAAGCTTCCTTCAGACGAGCTCGAATCACCTTAACCTTATCCTCTATTTCAGCAACCAACTCTGGACCCAACAACTGACGTTCACCCAACTCTGTCCAACACGTGGGGGTACGACACTTCCGTCCATATAATGCTTCATACGGTGCCATCTAGATACTTGCCTGATAATTGTTGTTGTATGCAAACTACACTTGTAGTAGAAATTCTTCCCAAATACCTCTAAAATCCATAACACAACCCCTTAACATATCTTCCAAGATCTGAATCACCCTTTCTGATTGCCCATCTGACTGCGGATGAAATGCCGTACTGAAATCCAACCTTGTACCTAATGCACGATGCAGCGCTTTCCAAAACCAGCAGCGTGAATCTAGGATCCTATTCGAGATAATCGACACCCGGCACTCCATGCGATCTCACTATTTTTCGCTACATACAACTTAGCCAACTTTTGGAGTGAGTAATCAAGCGAACAGGTGTAAAATGAGCTGATTTTGTCGGACGATCAACAATCACCCAGACTGAATCCTTCTTGCTAGGCGTAAGAGGTAGCCCACTGACAAAATCCATCGTAATCCTTTCCCACTTCCACTGCGGAATCTTTCTTGTTTGCCGCAATGGACGATGGTACTTAATGTTCAGCTTTGACTTGCTGACACGTCAAACACTTACTTACAAATTCTGTTACTTCCTGCTTCAGACCCGGCCACCAAAATTGTTCCCGCAAATCCCGGTACATCTTACTACCTCTAGGATGGATAGCGTATGGGCTGCTATGAGCTTCCTGAAGAATCCTCTACCTTAACTCAACGTCCTTCGGCATACAAACTTTCCCTTGGAAATATAACACTCCATCGCTGCTTAAGCTATACCCCTCCAATCCACCATTCTATGTGAACACCGAGCACTTAAAACTTCATCCACTAGCTGTTTCTCCTTAACCTGGTTTACCCAAGACGGCTTCACTTGCAATTCCGCTAACAGACTTTTGTCATCATACAGACTAAGGTGGGCAAACACTACTCTTAAGTCTGCTACCACCTTGCGGCTCAACGCGTCAGCCACAACGTTAGCCTTACCCGGATGGTATTCAATCGAGCAATCGTAGTCCTTCAACAACTCGATCCACCTCCATTGCCTCAAATTCAATTCCTTACGAGTCAAGAGGTACTTCAAGCTCTTGTGATCGTGTAGACTATAGACTTCTCCCCATACAAGTAATGCCTCCAAATTTTTAGGGCGAAAACCACTGCAGCCAACTCCGGATCATGTGTCGGGTAGTTAAACCCGTGAGGTCTCAAGCTAGCCGAGAGACGCATACGCCACTACTTTCCCCTCTTGCATCAGCACACATCCCAATCCGGTATCGACGCATCACAATACACCGTAAACTCTTTCCTCGCTTCAGTGAATTAAAATCAGAGCTTCTCTCAAAATCCTTTTAACTTGTCAAAACTTTCTGTTGCTTTGTCCGACCACACAAATGGAACCCTTTTCTCGGCAACTTGGTCAGCGGTCTTTGCAATCAAGGAAAACCCTTCCACAAATCTTACGTAATATCACTGCCAAACCAGAAAACTCGAATCTATGCTCACGACTTAGGTGGTTTCCGGTCCAAAAGCGCTTCTATCTTCCGAGGGTCCACTCTAATCCCCTCGGTGACACCACATGCCCCCAAGAAGGTTACCTCCTTAAGCGGAACTCGCACTTACTAAACTTTGTGAATAGTTTCTCCTCCTCGAGAATCTGCAAAACCACACGCACATGCGCATTATGCTCCTCCTCGAGTTCGAGTACGCAATATGTCGTCTATAAACACTCGACGAATCGGTCCAAATCACGGCTGAAACACCCGATTCATCATGTCCATGAATCTTTGCCGGCACATTGGTCAACACAGGCGGCATTACTAAGAACTTCGTAGTGCCCAGTATTAAGTGCGAAGCGTCGTCTTATGGATATCTCGCCTCCTTTACCTTAAGGCGATGATACCCCGACCTTAAATCAATCTTAGAAGGCGATGCACCCTTAAGTTGATCGAGCGGATCGTCTATCCTCGATAGCGGTACTTGTTCTTGATCGTCAACTTATTCACTATCGATAATCTATACACATCCGCATTGTACCATCTTTCTTCTTAACAAAAAGCACAGGCGCTCCCTAAGGTGATACACTCGGCCGGATGAAACCCCGGTCCAACAATTTTTGAATCGTGCTTTCAGTTCCACCAACTCCTTGGCGCCATCCTATATGGGCAATAGACACCGCGCGGTTCAAGGGTAACAGATCTATACCAAACTCAACTTCACGGTCCGGAGGCAGACCCGGAAGTTCTTCCGGGAATACATTGGTAAATTCCTTCACCGTTCGGACATTCCCTACAGTTGATTCCTTGGCCTCCAATGCATAAACATGAACCATGAGCGTCTCACAACCCTTCCTCACCATTTTCTCGGCCTTGGAAGCGAGATACTACGTTGGATAGATAATCCCTTCTATTACCTATCATCACCACCTCTTACGCCCCTCATGACTCTCAATACCATAAACCAGGCTGCGTGATCCAAACTTGCTTGGTACTTCACTAGCCGATCCATCCCAAGGATCAAATAGAAATCCCGAATGGCGGTTCCATCGGATCGGCCAAAAACTCTACCCCTTGAAGTTCTACAGGGGTACATCCTATCTGAGTTTGTTTACTTCAGAGTGACCTAGAGGGCTAATTCTGTCATCTCCTTGAAGAAATCTCAAAGGCTAAATTCATAGTTCCCACTATACTCACGGCAACATAAGAGTCGTCGAACCCACATCTATCAAAGCGAGTATAAAGGCGGTCCAAAATTAAGAACATACAGGTTATGGCGTCCAGGTACATCGCCCTCCTCTCGGCGCCTCGATGCATAGACCAACCCGGTGTCTCGCCTCGAGCTCCAAAGCACCTCTGCCGGTGCTCGCGGCCTCGTCTAGCACCATTACCTCCCTGGCGAACGCGACCCCTCTGTGTTTCTTGACCATCCCTCCTGAATTGTGTACGTCCTTGACCTTCAGACTGGATCCTAGCTGACCTCTGCGGACAATCCCTTACCCGGTGCCCCATTGACCCACACTCAAAGCACCCTCTATTTTCCGGTCCAACACTCTCCCGAATGAGACTTCCCACCGAGCACACCATGGCGGCCCACCGAGTAGTAGCGGCAGAGGCCTTGCGCGACAGTTCGGCCCACCATATCTAGCCCTTTTCTCGAATTCCGGCGGACCACGATGACCCAGAACTCCTCTTAGTCCAATTCCTATCCTGGTTCCGTCTCACTAACTGTTTCACCTCTTCAGTAATCTTGGCCTTCTCTACCAAGATCGCAAATTCTCTCTCCTTCTATGGAGCAATCAACATTCGTAGCTCATCTCTTAACCGTCCTCAAATTTGACCACGGCACTCGTGTTCCGTAGCCCACGATACCAGAGCATAACAAACTTAAGAAGAAACTACGCCTCATATTCGAATCTGTCTTACTCCCCTAGATCAAATTCAAGAGCAGCCTTTGCGGCTGTGCATCAATGTAACTAGCCCCAGCGTACTTCCTCGATAAGGTGCCTTGAAGAAATCCCGGTGATGTCGTCGGCCATTGCTCCATCCACGACCGTGAGCCACCAGCGATAAGACTCATCTCGGAGAAGAGACACTATCCCCTTCACTTCTCCTCGGTGAAATGTCTAAATCATCCATTATACGCTTCAGCCAATACTCAGCTGTATTAGGAGCCACGCCAGATACACCCCTGAATACCTCTGCTCCATTAGCCCGGAGTCATTCGGACCTGATTTACGAGCTCCGTTCCATTGCCTACACCGCGACTCTCTCGGAACCTACGGCGATCGCTGTGACCGCTGCGTCGTCACCACCCGTCGATCACGAAATTGCGCCCCACGGTGGTGGCGGTGGTACCTCATTCTCCGACCCATGACCAAACCCTACCAGTTCTGACACAGTCATCCTACCTCTACCACGACCACGCGTATTACGCCCACGTCCTCGGGTGCTCATGACTACCGTTCACGAATTAATCGATTTGAAATTTTATGCATTAGATTCGTTCCACATTATTACATTACGCACGATTTTATGAACAATTTATTATAGGGATCGTTCTTGTAAGTTCACACAATCCTACATGTTTGATCTCTAAAGTAATTTCCTATTACTACCAGTCATATCACAATCATCACAATCATATAAGCAATGATTAGAAATTGCCACACATGCGGATCGGTTCCAAAGACTACGATGCCATGCTCTCCCCAAATCAAGCATTTTCATCAAAATCATTTTCGTAACCCATTATTAAAAATATTTTGGGCCTGAAGGCCCGACCAACTTTTGAACTTGGTACGATACCAAAATTGTAACACCCAAACCGGTCAACACACTACGACCAAGAATCCATCATGTCACGAGGAAAAACATTTTTAAAGAAGGCGGGAGGTTGTTTTAATTTTGTAAAGAATCGATTATTGAAAACAAGTTGCCGTCTCTTATTTTAAGAAAACCTTTGATTTTCATGAAAAGTCGTATTAGTTTAAGTAATATTGCTAAAAGCTGTCTAAATTCGGTCTTAAAGAAAAACTCGATTAACTTGTTGTTACTACTTGTTTGCCGCTACCCGATGGTAAAGTTGAAAAATATTCTTTTTATAGGTTATTTAGGCATGCCGTTTCATTTAACTTATACAAATTTCTGTGAGAAATAAAACAGATAAATAAACCCAAAATGAAAGTTAGTGGCCTTATTACAACCCGAAAACCAAATTTAAAGTAAAGTAAACCAAAATAGTAATTTAAAACAAAACCCGAAAGAGAATGCGCATGGCCACCTCGAGTCAGTCCAGGCTCCTCATCCGCGATCTACGAATCATGCGCAAAATGTAAAGGAAGGGGTGAGTCACGAGACTTAGTGTATAATTCCCCAACCGAAAATGTTAATGCCTTACATAGTTTCATAAGCCAACATGCATGTCATGCAACCCCAAAACCTAACCATTTGAAACTCTGAATCTACCCGTGTGGTACCAAACCAGCGTGTGGTTAAAACCACTTAGTGGCCAGTAGTCACAAATAATACATATGTGGTCAAAACCATGGTGACAATCCCATAAATCGTCATGTGGGGCCAACCATTTGTGGTACAAAACCAGGGGACGAGTCATAAAGATAGAAATATGTGGTCAAAACCCTTTGGTGGTCAAAACCACCGAGACTTAGTCACAATATTAATATAGAAAGCGGGCCAACCTAGCTGTATGGTCAAAACCACTTTGATTGAGTCTAGAATCATGCCTTCCCCCTCCTCTCATTACACCCGTTTCACGAACATGCTTTTCATGGCATAATAATCATACTTAACATACAAAAATCATACGGCATGGCATATCTGATTTACATAGGCATTTGCGCTAGCCAATCAAGTGGACTTACGAGTCCTCGCTTTTATCCACAAGGGTAGCATACCCGATTTCAAAGTTATTACGGCTTTTAACGATAAAGCATATTAACTATGAAGTGTGTAAGAGTTACACGATTGCCCGTGAATCACGGCGCTCTCACGTCAACACTATCGTTAATCAACACTATCGCTATCATCTCTCTTGCTTTGCTCGGATCTTGGCCCACCCAGTGGCCAATCGCGTCACTGCCGACCACCTGACCCTCTTCTTGAACTTAAGGGTGGGGTCTCGAATCCAACCCCTCCTAACGTTTGGCTAGCATTAGGGTCCATAAAACCTTTGGTCACTAAATCGATTTAACACAGAGAATAACTAAGACTAGAGATTTAACCCGAAGGAGCAGGATCTCTTACCTAGATCGACAGATCTCAAGATCAAGATCTAAACTACGAGTGAGCAAGTTCAGAGAATCCAAATGTATCGTCACCCCCTTTCTATATTCGGCCAAACACATCACTATCAACAAATAGCCATTCGACTTTGGTCATGAAATCCGAAAGAAATAACGTAAGAAGATGATAAGCCCCTTACCTCAACACCTTCCAATCACCAAGCCAACAGTAGAAACAGCGAAGACGAGTCCCCCTTCAATCGGCCAAGAACCTATATGATTAGCTACGCCCGGCATTTTAACATAATAAGAAAAGATTGAATCGCGGGAACCCTTACACACACTTAACGAAGCAGTTAGGGTGGATGGATGATGACGATCTGCTTTGCTACAAAAACCGAAGAAATGGCTATGAGAACCAAGGGTATTGGCTAAAGCACTACCCACACAAATTGCCAAATCCTGGCTTTTCTCCCTATAGAAAGCGATAGAGAGAAGGGAGTAGAGATAGAAAGATTCGGCCAAAGTGCCAAGACTTACAGAATGTCGAAAGTGTTCCACTTAAGTGAGGAAAAGATGAGATCGAAGGGAATCCTTAACGGATGGTATTAGACCAAAGATTTAGAAAAAGAAGAAATGAGACACAAAGGTTTGGCAAAGATTGAGGCTAAAAGGATTGGCTATGGATCCAAAAGAAAGAAAAGAAGAAATCGCAAGAGAGGGAGGGTGATGGTTTTGAATGGAAGAAGAGAAGAAGTATGATTCATTTTGAGGAGGTTCGGCTATTGAGGGGTTTCAAGAAAGAAGATGAAAACAAAAGTGAAAAGGAGTGATGTTTTCGGCTTTTTGAAGGAAATGGCAATTGGAACACAACAAATGGGTGAAAGGCAAGGTTGATTCTGGTGACCAACAAAATAGAGAAGAAAAGGAGAAAGGCTTAGGAGAGCATTCGGTTTGACCAAATAAGAGAAGAAGAAAATGAAACAAATACCAAATGGGAGGGTTTGATTTGGCACACAAAAACTAAGAAAGAAAGGTGTAAGTGCTCCCCAACTAGCCTAATTTGCACACCTCACTAGGCACATTCACCCCTAAAGCACCCAAAATCGATTGCTCCTCTCCCCTTGAGTTGATTTACGGCCAACTCTAAGCTCCCATGTCCATCTCCTCAATTTTCTCCTAACCACTCATTCAAATAGATTTGAATGAGTCAAACTCCTACAATTTCTCCCCACCACTCCTTTGAATCTGTTGACTCTTTCAACAACTATCCACGAGTCCATCTGAGCACATCTCCTCAGTCTGGCGTCAAAAGAATAAGCTGAGAAAGGAATTCCTGCAGCTCAGACCAAGGCTCTCCCACTTGCATGTAGCGTCACTCCCCTTGTGCTTAAGTGGCGCCTCCTTGCCACTTTTGCTGGGATTCTTGTGTCAAAACACACGGTAATTTCCTTAACACCTAACTCACTCGGCTCCCCCTTCTTAGAAGCCCAAAACAAAAATTTTTGCTATGACTCGGGCCTACCACGGCTCCACGCTGGACCCCAAAACACCTAAACTAGCTCAATGACCATACCATCACATGCAAAAACACATAAATGCAAAGACCCCGATTTAAGGATGTTACACGTTCAACCAACTCTTTCTATGTAGTTATGGAACCAGTCGATAGGGAGTTCAACCACACTCGTGCTCTATCTCTTAAGGATTATGGAAATAATCTCAGTCTCAAGGCGTCCTCGGTCACCCCGACTAGTTTAAAGGAGTCACTCGCTTCCATGAATAGTTGAAGATGAAGATGTGGATCTTGATGCAGAATCCCACTAAATTGACCCATATTTTTGCAACATTTGGAACATGACCAAACACGCTCAAATTTTTGTACCTCAATTTGGTCTTCTAATACTCAGATTGAGTTTGTTGAATAGAGGAATGGCATATTGTCAAATGGCATGATTTCGTCATTGGCATCAATGATCGGATTGTGAGTATTATAAGCGAATGTTCCTCCTAGATTTTGGTTTAATTTTGAAATTCATATATTCGATCCTTATTTGGTTTGCTTGTCTTCTCCTTTGTTAGAAAGTCCTTTCAATTTTAGGGTCTCTGAGGAGAGTAAGTCAATAATTTGATCAATACTCATAAACACACGAAACAAACATAAAAAATGGAATTAAAATTAAACAAAAAAATTAGACCAAAATGCAAAATTAAAAATTTCACAAATAATGTCTTTTAAAACAGTCCCGACAATGGCGCCAAAAACTTGGAGCAGCGATTTAAATGTGCAAGTGTACACAATCGCAACAAGTAATGGCCCGACAAGTAAATGTCGAGTTATCGTACCCTGAGAAATTTGTGAAAAGAATTATTTATGAGTTCAATTTAAAACACTTTGGTGAAGAAAAATATTTTGATTTGAGGAGGTGATTAAAAACTATAAAGAGAAAATAAAAGTTCAATGCAAGATTTCAAAAGATGATTTTAATCAAGATGACATTATTGTGTTAGATTAATTACATTTCTTAACTTAGAATTATTAAACTCATGTTCATGTTATTACTGAATAAATTCCACTGGCCTTTCGGTGATTTGCGAACTTTTGAACATACTAACCTACAAACTCCATTTATCTCTTGACTATATCTTTATGTCAATTCAACCGATTAAACAAATTTTTAATAAGAAAATGTGTTAATGCACATACATACTTATGAAATTAAAATAATCTAGAGTGTACATATGTCTATGCCAATTCAAACAATTAATTCAATCTCATAAGCACATAAAAGACTACGTGGCGTAACAATGTATTTCTACCTTGAAGCAGTTTGATCACAATAATCTTGCAAGTTATGCAAGGCTAATGTATCATTAGATACCGTTACTAATTTAATCCTCAGCTACCTTAGATGATTAAACATGCACCGATTAAGTATTGTGCCAATTAATTACAATTTCAATCCGTTTAAATAATTAATTCATTAGTTACCTTACAATTGTAATGCAAGAATAACTTAGTCATGGTTTTACTTAACCAAACATCTTACTGAGACCTATAACAATACAAACACAATTTTAATAACTCAAGTAGACGAAATGCAATCAACCTAGTACGAATTAAATTTAAGCCATATTAATTAAATTAAACATATCAAAATCACAAATATTCATAAACATGTTCATAACAACAACAATAAAATTAAAAGGATAGGGAACAAGAATCAAATCCAGGTGATCCTCAGGGAGCTTGACTAGTTTCCTCTGCTCCTCCTTCTAAAACATTCTTGTGGGCGAGGGCCTCCATGAACACTTGAATCTTTGCTCCAAATGGTGGTTGAATGACTCTTTTTCAAGAGGTGAAATATGCATAAATAGTGTAGGGGTTTGAATGCAATTTGAAGGAGAGCTTCAAGGGCCATTTGCAAGCCAAATAATCGGCCAAGCAAGTTGATTGGGTCAGCATGTGGGACGGTTTTGGGCTACCCAGTGCTCGGTTGGATCAGTTTTCTCGGTTTAGCTCAACTAGGCCTCTTTTCATAATTAATTAACAATAATTTAATACACATAATTTGGACCGTATTAGACTAAAAAATTAATTCGCCTTGATGCTTCAAAATTGCTTCTCGGTTTTTGCGCTTCTAGCGATGTCTAATGAGCCATTTTTGCCCTTTGTGCAAACCACATTGAAAATAATAAAAATTTGATATAAAATTAATTAAAATTCAACATGTTCATAATTTGAGATCAATTTAATTTTTTTATAATTATTATTTATTTTTAAACACAAATTTTACCAAAGCATGAATTTGAGTTAAAGAGCATGAAAAGTGTGTATATTTTTGTGTTTCCATCTATACCAATGCACATAACATATGTATAACATTCAAATCAAATATCAAACCATTATACCATATGTTTCACCCAATCTCACCTATTCAATCAATTCATAACATAACTAAATCATGCCAACCATTCATATGAATCTCTCATTTTTCCTATTCTTGAAAACCATATTCAAATTCACCATTTCAAACCATGACCAAGCATATAAAAGGTTATCACACACATACTATATACATCACAAAGTACACTTTACTTTTACAAAACATTTATATATAATTTAACCTTTATTACGGGCCATATAACCATAATAAATGATTAAAAGTCTACCAAATAAAGGTGGATAGTTTGATTTTCCAGTGATTTGATCGTCGATTTTACGCCAAAATGATAACTACAAGAAATAGGAAAGCGAAATAGAGTAAGCTTCAAATGAGCTTAATAAGTTCATATAGAAAATTTTACTTAACATACCTTATCATCATAACAATTTAAGTTAGTATTTCACATAACAAGATGCGTATCATATGTAAATTCATATACATGTATTACCAAACTTTTCAAATCATACCATTCAACCTTGTTTGGTGTGTAACATATCAATGGAATCCACTTACGAGTCATGTTTATTTTGCAACGTGTTAATGAAATTCATTTTCAATCCTTCTAATCATTTCGTTACTTTTTATTTAACTTTTCATCCAGGAGAACTATAGTAACTTAGCTTCATATATACATAATTATTTTGCTTCCACGAGCTATAGACTTTATTTATTTAAACAAGCTTTATTTGATGCCGCTCTCTCAAGCTTTGAGTATACGCAACACGTGCCAAGATATCGACCATCGATAAGAAAGTATAATGCGAAATCGCTTTGCTCACTCAATTTGTCGAAAATTCGTAACACATCTTTGGATCAAACCATCGCTAAATAATGATCGAAAGGCTTGCTCACTCAAGCTATCTAGAATTATAACTTGATCCGGTTTAGACCCTAGTCGAAGAATAGTGGTTTTGGGACCACAAATCTGAGTCGAGAAAAATATTTTAATATTATTTTTCTCGTGTTTTTAGTATGTGAATTGAAATGTGTAGAAAATTTACATGATTAAATTTGATCATTTGTGTAATTAATTTGATAAAAGGACTTAATTATGTAAAATGTAAAAGTGGTTTTCTATATGTTTAAGTGTTTAATTTTTCATGATGAATTAAATATGATAGTCTTCATGTTGCAATTAGACCATGGTTTGTAATGAGTGGACATTTATGGACAACCATTAAGTGATTATTATGTTTATTAATCAAGGGTAATTTAGTAAATGTGATATTATGTTGATTAAAACATAAAATAAATCATTTCTTTCATCACTTTTGTCCATCCACCAGAAAAATAGAAAAAGAAAAGGGTTTAAGAGTTTTGAAGCATTAGCTCTTGTGCAAGCTTGATTAAGGTTTGTTTTTGATATATTTTTGATGATTTTTGTATTTGAGATTGTTGCTTTGTAATCCTATAAAGCCCATGTTTCAATTTTGAGATTTGATGATGATTTTTGTTTTGCCATTGTTTGAAAGCTTGTGGTTTTGTTGTTTGATGATAGAAAATAAAAAAATATGTGATAGATTAATATGTTTTGTCTTTGGATTTTGATGAAATTGAGTAATTTGGGCTAAATTGTGAAAATAACTAAATTAAGAGACTAAAATGTGAAATAGATGAAATGTGTGGACTTATATGAACCATATGAATATTCGACCAGAAACATGGAAATATGAAATTTTGTGTATTTTGTGATTTTATGAAATAGGGACTAAAATGTTAAAAATGTGAATTTTAAGGGCTTAAGTGCAAAATGCCCTAATTATGTGTTTGTAGTTTGAATTGAATGAAATGTGTTATAAAATAGCCAAATTTGAATTTATTTAGATCAAGAACAAAAGAAAACGAAATTAGATCGGGGAAGTAGAAAGTGTTACGAGTAGTCAAATCCATCCGTTTGTTTTTGTGCGAGGTAAGTTTATAAGTAAATAAATGTTGTTAAATTCGATTGTATATATTTTATTTGTATCAAATTAAATTATTACTTGTATATTATGTGAATGCCGAGAATTGGTAAAAGTGAGGAAGAATTGTCTACGAGCTTAAGAATCGAAGTGAGATCTGACGTCCAGAAGCCCAGAAAGTAGGAGCCTTAGGAATAGTTAGGATACATATGTCATGACATAGGATTACGATATGTGATTAAAGTGTAAGACCACGTGCGGGGCGTTGGCATCGACTTGTGTTTCATGTAAGACCATATGCAGGACATTGGCATCGTATTTGATTCGGTAGTAAGACCTATGCATGGACGATGGCATCGATATGTGATTACATGTAAGACCACGTGCTGGGGCGTTGGCAATGCAAGATTTCTAATTTTACGAGTATCCTTATTAATTTCGAATGGTTCAATGGGCATTATCAAGATGAGATCGAATGTGAAAAAGAACTAAAAAGGTTCAGTGTACGTGCTATGTTATATGTATATGTAAGTAAAGGTAAGTATATGTTAGAGATGAATATATGAATTAGACATGGTAAAAGAGAATTTATATGTGCTTATGAGTATAAGTGTATTCGAATATTGATGTTATATTGCTATTGTAAATGTAATAATATTTGAGTTTGCAAGCATATTAAATGTACTTTTGGTTAAATTTTTGTTTGATTTGATGAGTTGATTTATTACAAATGTTTATGGGTTCATTATTTACTTATGGCTTACTAAGTTATGAGAAAGCTTACTTTGTGTGTGTTTGTAACTTCTACCATTACACGCATCTGAGGCTCGAGGGTGAATCTGAGACATTACTATGCTTGAACTTGCTTAATCATTACATTCACGGGCTATAAAATTTTGTTTTGAAATTAAAACTTCTCATTCTTAAACAATTCGTACATTTCATGGGCCTACGAGGCCTTAAACTTGGCTTATCTTCATTAAACTTTCGGAACCTTATCCGAAAAACTTTCTTTGAAGCGAGGGTTACACGCATGTGTAATATCAGTTTTTCACGCAGTGCATGCAGGCATACACGCCCATGTCCTCAGTCGTGACCTAAAAACTCAAGTATTACTCGATTACTACACGGCCATATGCGCGTGGTCCTAGTCCGTGTGAAAACCTTAGCATTCTCGACTTATAACACCACGACCGGGCACATGCCCAAGTTCTTCTAACCATGTGTCATGCACGACCTTAACGAAGACGCGTCAGGATTAGTCCGTGGCCTATCTTACTTATAAGACTAAGGTGTGTATTATTTACGGCCCAGAACACTGACGCTGCATGTAACCGTGTAGGCACTTAGGAGGCTATTTTACCAAGCCAATTGCCATCCTGAAATTAAGACCAAACTAAAGCTCAATTCACAGCAACTCAATTATTACATCTTTCATGAGCATATAACATGCTTCATTGATATTAATAACATACATACTTAGTCAAACTTGGCCAATCACTTAGCCATTTACAAAAGAATAATAAACTTAATAGCCTATACTTTGGCTCTTCTTAAAACATTTACTAAAAATGTAATGCTACCTATACATGCCATAAGCAATACGTAAC